>UELU01140641.1:0-104445 GCA_900490025.1 Megastigmus dorsalis | reverse complement strand
GGGGGGGGGGGGGGGGGGGGGGGGAGTACGCGCGGGGGTGCAGTCGCTCGGCGTCGCCGCCGCCTCCGCCGCACACGTACACCGAGCCGTGCGGCACGAGACGTGTGTTATGTACATGTGGAGAGCCGGCGTCGGCTGGAGTGCGGCAAAAGTTTGCGCAATGCGCCTTGCGGAAGCCGGCAGCGGCGGCGGTGGCGGCAGCAGCGGCACCGCCTGCACCGCCAGCGCTCACATAGAGCCGAGCGTATAGAGACAGAGACAGAGAGAGAGAGAGAGCTTGTCGTCTTCGTCTCGTGGAAGCTTCTTCTGCACGAAGCTGCAGGTGGTTAACCTCACGTCTAAGGTTTGCGCAGCAACTCGAGTGCAGCTTGTCTCCGCGCTTCTTTCTTTCATTATTCTTTCTGTTCTTCTTGGTTCATCGGCTTCTCTTATACTCACGTCGCGGCCGCCCTAGCACGCATTCTTTTTCTCGTTCATTCTTTTTTCTCTCTCTCTCTCTCTCTCTCTCTCTCTGTTCTCTTTCCTACTTTAATATACACCTCTTTTATCTTATCTCGTGCGGGCCTAGGGCGAGTGAGAGAGTCGTGAGCGCGTCGACGTGTGTAAGTATATATAAGAGAGGAACGGAACGGGGGGGAGGTATATATTGCGTAATGAAGCGGCGACGGAGCTGCATGCTTGACTTTTGCGGCTTTAGAAGAAGGAGCACGTCGCCTCGCCGATCTGCAGTCTCGCATACATATACACTCACACACACACACCTTGGACTTAATGCACATGATCGTAAACATGGCTTTTCATCTGCGGTGGCTCCGTAGTGACACCTTGGCTGATGGGAAAGTAACGGTCTTCCTCGTCGCTGCAGAATATATATATATATGTCGCACTGTGGCTAATTTATCCCCTCTGTTGACAATTGGACTTTGACCGATGCGCGCGGACCTCGAATGTATAGAATTAAGTTTGTCAATTCGGTGCAGGATCATATACAATTGGTGCACTTCAATAAGTCAATGACTATTGATCGAAGGCCCATTTCAAGAATTTTGGCTGTGCAGTGGTTTTACTATCGCGCTGTTGGCGAGGATTTTTGTTAAAAAATGAGACCGGATTCTTATTTTCTTTAGTTTAATTATGACAATAATCATACATAATAAATTATTTACTATAATTTTAAAATTGCACTTTGAATTTCTAAACAATCTTTATAAATGTATTAAATTTTAATCATATAAAAACTGAACATGAAAGAGTAAAATATAAAAAGTGCGCGTTCGAACCGATCAAATTCAACAAAAAAAAAATTCAACTCAACAGTGAACTGCTGCAGTGCAAGATTCATTCATAACCGCGCGGCCCAGCGCCAAGAAAGCATCTGAAAAGTCGACGCGCGCTCAGACAGCGCAGACTAATTCGCATGCGAAAGTCGCGCGCTGAACGGCTGCGATAAGGTGCAATATCGCAGCAACTGATTGTCGTGCGCTGGCGGAAAACTGCCAGACCCGATATGACAGATGGCGGGGCTGATATCGCGAATTCCAAAGTTCACGCGCGAGAAACAAGCCGTATAAGCGTCGCACCCGAGCTTTTCCACGAAGTGTCGCATGCGCTGAAAAAGAAGAAGAAACCGCGCTCCGGTTCTTTCGCGCTCGATGTACAACACGAGTCGGTGTATAGCATGAGGCCAGAAACCAGATTCTCTCGCGACTCCTTTCGCTTCTCTCTCTCTCTCTCTCTCTCTCTCTCTCATTCTTTCGTCGCGTTGCGCTCGTTGCACAGCTCGTCCTATACTCGCTATATTATACGAACCAACGAGGCGCGCACCTCGCATACACTATGCGTGGTCAGAGGGGAGATATCGCGACCGCTGCTCCTGCTGCTGCTGCAGGTCCGACTTTTCCGCTTTGCGCTTTCTTATTCTCATATTTATCTCTTTTCTTTCTTTCACTTTGAAAATTGAATCAACTAATTCTAATATATGTATACTAAAAAAAGGATCCTTATTTTGCTGTGAAAGGAATTCCTCTTATATCAGTAACATGCCAAATGCAAATCCTTTCTCAGCGTACATACATAGTTTCTTTTCAATGATATATGTTCAAATGCTTTAATTTTATAAAAAAATGATAGGGCCGAAGTTTGCATCGTTAAGAAAAATAAAAATTAATTCTCGTTAAATGGTAGATTATAAATTAAAATTTTTGACCAATGATGAGGATCGTTTTCTCAGTGCATTTGTGGAGTATTCTTGATACAATTTACTTTTTCAGTCGAAATTCTTATTCATTCCGATTTTCACACGTACGAATATCTGCACATGTACTGAAAAGTAATTTTCTACTGCGGCCACTATATACGCGCGAGATTAAAAAGAGGGAGAAGTGGTCTCGATCCGTAGCCCATTATATCGATATTATAAAAGCCCTGAGGCACAAAGCTGCTTGCGCGACCCACATATTTGTCGCTTATTATCATTGCGCAGCGGTGCGCTGCTGCCTCTCCTTTCTCAATGGGATGCTCGTGTAGCTGCTGGCGCTGCGAGCTGCCGTAAGCGCGGAAAACGATGCCAAGGGGGAAGTACATAGGATGCACACGGCACACGTACACGCACATGTATATAATATATACATGAAGCGCCGCGTGTCTGGAGGGTACTATATCATCCACGGGTGTGCGGGAGACGAAATTTCGACGAGCCGCCACGGCCAAGCCGCTGAAACAGCCGTTCCTTGTTTTACCGCGTATAATGTTATACGGATATACGCGCGTCGTCGTCGCTTTGTACGCCGTTTTCGAGTGTACCCTTCATTTTTACCAGTCGATTTAGTACTTGCAGCCTGTGTATATAGGTGTATATATGTTTGTTTTGGCGTAAGGTTAATGACCTTAGCTGCTTGCGTTTGTGACATTAAGCTTATTATAGCGAATGATTTTTTTTAATGAATTTTCTTATTTTTTCTCTATAAGATATCAAAATAATTATAAATGATTTATTTTAATAAACTTAAACTCTGAATTTTCAGTGAAATTAGTTGTAAAATAGTGAGTAACCTAGTCATTCATTTACACAAATACATAAAGTTGTGTTAATTTTGTGTTAGTGATATATACACAATTGTAACTGGTTCATAGTGGATTTCACTTATTCAGATTTTGAGAGTATATAAGTAAGAGCCCAGTTTCACTAATATACCGTATCTATTTAACCGTAACCGAATCTTATTTTCTTACAAACTACAAGCAAAATTTAACCTATAGAGTAAATGTAAATTTCGAAGTTTTGGATGCTTAAAATAACGTCCCTCATCTTGAATATAAAATAATGGATTAAATTATGGATATTTACACATTCTTTTCATTAAATTATAAGAAGTACTTATAAAGATTCCAACAAATTATATACTTACCACGAAAAATAATAGATGGAATAGCTTTTTAACCTAAATAGGAGAATTATTATTATTTACCTTTAACAATAACAACAAACAACTACTTTGCAAACGAAGAAACAATAGCACTGAGTATAAGATGCCGGGATTTGAAATGACAGGCTATGCCATTCGAGAATATATCTCATTCTCCTCCGACCTGCAAGCTTTCATTTTTTTTTCCACAACGGTCAAACATCAACAATGGGCGTGTAAAATTTGGTCAATCAGCGTTACGACTTTCACAAATTTAATAACCTCGGTCAGTTCTCCCGGGGATAAGAAGCAGTGACCTGATTAAACCTAATTACGTGCTAAGTGGCTGCAATTGAAGGAAGTAGTAAAATTAAAAAAAAAAAGAAAAAGAAAAAGAGAAACTGATGCGTTAACGCCTGCGCGTGCACTAGGGACATCGGCCACTATATATTACGTAATTTCCAGAGAATAACAGCAATTCAGGTTAATTTTTATTATCTTCTGCGGTGCGCGTCGGCCAGGTTTAGCTCTGGCGCTCTGATGGTCCCGCTCTCGGTCATCGGCAGTGGAGAGCACTGCATTTTTCAATCTGAAAAATTACGAATTCTAAGCCCAGCAACTGGAAAAATCAGCGATTTCTATCATGCGCACCTTATTGCAACACTTCACACATGGGATATATTTAAAACTGATTATAACACTTACATACATTAGTTACACAATTAGATGGACTGCACCTAATTAACGATTTTATATTTACGCAGGAAACTAGGGAAACAGATTGTAAGAATCCTTGATGAAGCACGATGATGATGATAATCATGATGATGATGACGATGCACAGTGGGCTCCTTTTATTGTAACCTTATAGTCGCGAGCTTCCCGTTTCGCTTATTTCTATCGTTGCGCGCGGAAACTCGGGGGCCGGAAACCTAATACATTCCGTACTTATATTATATACGGCAGCGCGGAATTGGAACACACGCTGCTGCTGATGCGGGTATAGTCCCATCTCTGCGGATGCCGCGATTATCGCCGCTTTTATTCTGTATTATAACGAAACAGGACGCGCATACGTCTCGACATATTCTATTTCTCCCTCTGTTGTTGCTGCTGCTTTGATAAACGTAAAAAAAAAAAGAAGAGAGAGCCGCGTTGAGTAAAAAGGTAAGTGTGTTTTTTTACGATCGCTTTAAAAGCTCGTATCTCCGCCTTACTACGTGTATGCATGTATATAAAGTGCATTATTGACGGTTATTGCGCGTAAGAGCCGCGACAATGCGGTCCGATGCGGTTTATACTGCAGCCTAATGTGCATCTTCGTAAAGGGAGAGTGTTTACTCTAGAGTTATCATTTATCCGATCAATATAATGATACAGCTGAAAAGCATGTGAAATTCAGTCCCTCTGCTGTTGAATTTTCTGGCGCGTAATTTGCCTATAGATTGATTGATTTAAGTTATATTTATAGTGCAAGACTATTTGTAGCGAGTCAAATTTGTAGAGTACGTGCCTCGTTCAGAATCAAAAGTCTGGGCGAGTTTACAAGTTTCTTGTACGATTCGAATACATCGAGATCGTCTAATTCTGGATTTCTCATCGAACGTGCTTTCTCAAAGGACTTGCGCCAAAACTATTGTCGATTCAAATTTCATTGCGCAAAAGTCAACCTGAAAATATAAGATTCAATTTTAAGTTTCTCATAACAAAATCATGCACTGCTTACATGGAATTCACACTCCTATACATCAAAAGGTATCTCCCAAGCATATACGGGTTACCTGGAAATCAGCTAAAGAGAAAAGACGTTGGCGCACGAAAATATTAGCATGCATGTTGTGCAAGAGGTTCGCGTAGTTGCATACAGAGAAGATTTTTACCGCGAAAGAAGAAGAAGAAGCTAACAGCATATAGGATATTTTTAAAACGAGCCTGCATCATCGCCTCCCCCTCGCGAGCAGAGGAGGAGGAGAGAAAACTCCATCATTGAGATTCCGCAGTGATTGTCAGAGGCAGGAAAGTCATTTTTTTGCGTTCCGTGATCACGTCGTATCTCTTCGACTGGCATCGAAGGTCGCCGATTGCGTCTAGTGCATCTATAACTACTATCGCTCATCCTGTCGGTGATGCGACTCCTCATGCATTTGTCTTCTGCTCAACTAACGAACACACCTTCCATTTTCAACGACTTCCAATGAATCCGCTCTTTTTTTCATTTTCCATTTCTGATACTCAGCTACATATTTCATAAAATGCCATTACGGACTTTTGAATAATATAACAATGTCAGTATAATGTAAGTGTAACAACACTGGCAAAGATTAAATGGATGGAACAATTGATAGCTATTGGCCGTTTTGAAGCTAATTACTTATTTTAACAAAATTTCTGGTTATTTTAGTCAACATTCTGTAGAGTTGGATAACATAAATAGGCGTAACATCAAATCGACTTAATTCTTTGTATTTTGTTTTTGTTGCAATAACTATTAAAATCAAACAATATTATGACCTTACTAAAGAATGTTAAAACAATAGTAGGGAAACTTGGTCAAGATAATTCATTTATTTCCCAGCAGTGCTTACTATCATAAGTCTTACGGTAATGATGCTTCTACAAAAATATAATACAAACTATAACTATAGATTGGCTTCTTGATGGTCATTACATAGAAGAAGTTTCATAATGGAGTATTTTTCCGCGCATTAAACTCAATTTATTGCAGTAACGTGATTTTTTAAACAGTGCAAATAAATACAAACCCGAATTTGGCTTATCAAAGCACACATATAGCAATCAGTGCTATTGACCTAAAAAATCAAGCTCGTTACGCGAGCGATTTATTTTTTGTGCGCGAAGGCTCATCGAGAACACATGTGAGCCATAAGGGCTGTGTCTGTGTTTTCGTAATGTCAAGTAGGGTTATTTTTACTTCCCCAAGTCATGCACGAGTATAATACCTTCGAAAATATAAGAAGGGAAATCACGCGTAGTAGATAACTTATGTGTTCCGGCTCTTTAAACACTACTTAGTATTGGTATATAATATATAAATTCCAGCGAGTGACGCCATCGATGAGTCCGTTTAGTTCATATGTATTTTTCATAACTACATGGATAAATAGATTCCACGAAATTGTCTTCATCATTTATAATGCGCTTCTCATTCGTTATTATTAATCGATTCAAAGTTTTCTGCAACTATAAGAACTGGTATGTTGGGCTACGACGATGAAAAAAAAGTCGTACTAAAGTCTTGAAGATGGCATTGGAATCTTGTTACACAGCATATTATTTAATGTGTGCGAATAAGAGAGAGAGGAGAAGATTAAATATTATTCAGTTTTCCGTTTTGTTTTGAGCCTTATTTGAACTGGGCTTAGAATCTTCAATTATAAATACCGCAATTCGCCTGTCAAACCGGTTTAAATTGCATCGTCTGGCCTTTCATCCTCCTTTCTTTAGCCTTCCTCCCTTTTGAGCTCGCTATTTCCACTTCTCGGCGCACTGCGGTTATTCTTTCTACCTTTTTTGCAATCATAAACGCATTCTTTGCCTGCACCAGTTTCGCGCTCGCACCGCGAACACCAAGACTCAAGTAAACATTTGAAAAACTCCGAGAGAAAAAGCCCATTGAAAATTCGCATCTTAAAAGCGAGCAAAAAATAGGTCATTGTTTGTCGCCATGATCTTTCACTTGGATAATGACTTAATAGCACTAGTTTAAAAAGTATTACGCGGTCGAGAAAAATGGTGTATAAAGTATTCATAAATTATTACTATAATTTGTTATAGTACCGAAGATATAGACTATATTGTACTTATGTATTCTATTTTTTTTACCATATGCACATGGGAAATTGTATGAATAGTGTGCTGAGTATCAGAATAAAATGTAGTCCTTCTTTATTTTAAATTGCAAGTTGATACGAGGAAATGTAATACTTTTTACTAAAGTACCTTTTTCCTTCATGTAAAAAACTTGGTTTTTTGATACGATAAAATGATGATTCAATAAGGTGACTGTGAAAGACAGAAAAAGTAAGAATTCGAAAGCACCTTTCTTCATCTTTTCAGTAACAAGAACTTTTTTACATAACAAGAAGAATGTTATTTTAGTTTGACGCACTCAAGAAAGCGACGGTGCTACCTCGATCCGGATATATGAATCACGCACTTGCACGAGTATCCTTTTTTTCGTCGGTTCTAATTATACAGAGGAGGAACTTTTTTTATGAATAAAAAAGGTTTGAATTTTCAAGAATACAATTTTACCTTTCTTTTAAAAATATTTTTATTTCTGTACCAATAATTAATGTGATTAAACATTTTTTTTATTTAGATCTTAAATAATATTTTTAATTTAGATTAAACAAAGATTCTACTTTTATATACACTTACCATGATATACATTAAATATAGTCACTAAAAATCGATGCTGAATTCAAATACGATTTGAAGGCGAGTAATCTTATTGACGAATGTAGAAAAAAGTCCTTTAGTTAACTGGATTGAGCATTTTTAAATTGGATACAATTCACTACGTGCATTAGAGAAGCAATAGTGTAAGTTTCTGTGCAGTGTTTTTGTAAACTCGATCAAAGTTTTATAATATAAAATTATATATTCAATGTTTTTATTCGATTTTAGTTACATAAGTGTATAATAGTAAACCGACAATAACATCTTATGCTTTATTGTCAAAACTTTATGGCGAGTCGTACTTAAAACTTTTAGAAAGTTGACTTTTTTAAAAGTTTATAGAAAATATTATCAATATGAATTTAAATTAATTTGTATACGAAGAGAGTAGATCAGTTATAGTTGGCACACTTAGAATATAAATAAATTTTTTATTTTATATTTTCAAAATAATTGAGAAAATGGATTTTTTCCAACAGTTGCTATTACTAAACATTTCTTCATCATATTCATGCCATGTAGGTACTTCACCTTTCTTAAATTAATTTGAGTCTTGGATCGTAACAATTGAAAAGTAGACCTCCTGCCCTGTCAATGAAACATAATTACTATATAAACAAGACCGTTAGACTTCCATTATCGTAATATACAATTAGCAAATGCAAAAAACTCAGGGTTTTGTATATTATAATACAAGGAGAGATCCACATAGGAATCACGCATGCATGAAAAGTCGAATAATTGTATCAGTTTCAATAAAATTACGCGGCTGCACACAACTGTACGCGCCAGCGACAGAGAGAAACGATAATAAAATTCCGCGCTTTATAATTGTGCCTACATCCTCGAAACAATCGTGCGCCACACTTCTTCGCATGCATATATAAAACACGAAGGCGGGAAGGCAATTGAAAACGAGAGAGAGAGAGAGAGAGAGAGAGAGAGAAGGAGAGGCACATACAGAATTAGACGTGCAGCATTAGTCTGTCAAGTGCCGTAGATTCGTGCGAAAACTCAACTGCGGGAATGAACTTGGACAAAGACATAGTAGCGTAGAGAAAAAAAGAGGGAGAGAGAGATAGAGGCGTAACGGTAGATCGTATACTTGGAGATTATCCCGCGACTCTTCAAATTAAACGTGGTATATAAAAGAAGATGCGCCGCTGCTCGCGCGAGCTCCTTAATCCTGTACTTGCAGAAGGCTCGTAAATGTTGAGCTAAACTTTCTTCAGGAATTCGATTACGTGACTAATTGCTGCTTTCCTTGCGCGTGTAATTCGCTCTTGCATGCAGGCAACACCTGGTCGACTAGCTCTTGCCTTTATGTTCTCTAATTCTTAGATCATCATCATACTTTTTTTTTATGTAATAATTCTAATGGGCATTCTAAGTAATCATCAGCGGTATTTGTATCGCGCAGCTTCGCTGATCACTTAAGGTGCGCTTTGAATGAGTAATCATACTTTTACTGTAGCTTCTGGATCGCATCCGTTAGTTTTTCAATTATTAGCCATCATGTTTCGCCGAAATGAGTTGTTTTCCGAAAGAATAGGAATCGTTGACTCTGTACAATAGAGATTTTGCGCAATTTCATCGTCTTTTTCCACGATCGATACTATACGGTTGTTATATAACTATAGACACTTTGTGCCAGGTGATGCAACGTCAGGGCGATATCTGGCGAGTGACAAGAATGGGAAAAAAAAACGATGAAAGCAACTTTCAGCAGAGAGAATTCAGGTATACGAAAAGTAAAGCATTACTCAGACTAGAAAGAGTTACTAAGCTCGTGCAATGCATCTCCTCGTGCGAGGGCCAGCCTCCGAGTCAGCCTATAGCACCCGATACATTCACTATACCTATATTCCTCAAGCAGTCAAGGTCCAAGAAGACAGATACACCAAATGGTAGCCATATACACATATATAAGTATAGCATGTCGAACCAAACCAAATTCTATCCCATAGCGCGTGTGTATATAAACTACAGTCCAGGAAGTTCGAGACTCGCGACAGGAATCCACGCGCGTCTTGTAACCTATAGCCGCGCACACAGAGGCGCATGACGAATATAAAAAAAAAGTGGCCACACGGGCTGAGAACTCGAAATACCGCTTCATCGATCGAGCTCGCGTTATACAACGCCGCTGCACGCAGGCAGAGAAGAAGGAGGAGCGAGAGGGAAGCCCGCCGGTGATCTACCGCGAGGATAAAGACGAAAAGAATGCGTATATACTTAGTAGACGCATACCGGCGGCGGCGGTGGCCGGATAGCTGGCGTGTCCTGCAGTATACACGTTGGCGGCAGCGGTGGGGGAGTGCGCGACCTGCAACAGGGACGGAGCGGGAGAGAGAGAGAGAGAGAGTATAACAGCGTGCGGCAGCCGCGTCTTGGACGTTGAAGGTTCGCACGGCCCGAGAGAAGAGGACTCCCTTGCGAGCGTTACACAGCCCACTGGCTCCAGTGCAGTGCAGCTCCTCCTCTCCCACCAGCTATGCCTGTATATATATCCGCCACGCTTTGATGCTCACCGAGAAAGAATGAAAGAGACCCCTTTTTCTCTCTCTCTCTCTCTCTGTCCACAAGAAGGAGAGTATGTGGGCCGTGGGTATATGGCATGGGCGAATGTTGCGCCGCCGCTCTGCATGCGCTGCACAGTGGCCTCTCGAGTGCGACGCTTGTATACCGGCTACCGAAAAATTGCCGTATGCTAGCCTATATACTACCTCACCTCGTAGCCCTTGACGCCCTGATGAGGAGTCTTTCTTGGTAGCCAAGGCTGTATACCTCCGGTTACAGCTTAATACACTGCACTTTTTTCATTGACTTTTAATATACAACTTATGCTATGCCGTCATATATGTTATCAATTTGATAAACAAAAAATAACCTTGATTAAAAATTTTATTGCATAGTCCCCATATTAATTAAATTAAAACCACGTTTTGATCGATCCAGTATGTTCCAGGCTATTTTCTTTCATATCCTAGATTATACTGTTAATTAATTTTAATATTAATATTACGTAATATGGGTTTTGATTAAAAAAAAATTAACTTTATTTTATTTAAGCCCCTGATATGCTATTCCATTGTAAAAAAAATTATAGACAAGTTCGTAAGAAGAGCCAAGTTATTTTTCTTCTGATTTATTTGGCTCTCCGTTATTTGGTCAGGTCTAGCCAATTTGATTAAAAAATCTAATAATTTTATACTTTGAATTATTGCAGCCAAAGTAATGAAAGAGAACAATACACCAAAATACCATAAGCACTTTGAACTCAAAATTTGGAAAGAAAGAAAAACGGAGAGTTGGTTTGAAACAAAATTAATGAAAAATAAGTTAGCGCGCCTTTAGGAAAGTTGAATTGAATTTAACCGTAACTATACTATTACACGTACAACCTAAAAAATATTAAGCAATAATGTTAGATTACGTATATACCTGCGCGAGCATAAAGTCTCTAATGCATTTTTGCGAGAGGACAATAGTATATATATATACAACAAGTATATGAAGAAAAAGCAAAGAAATAAACTGCGCTGGAATCCTCGTATATCATCCAGTTTGAGAGTCCACCGGCTAACCCGGTCTTTTTTCCTTTTTTGTTCGCAGAATCCCTGCAGGAGCCACGATTTAGTACGCAGCCCTCGAGCAGTGGCAGCATTCTCAGCGAGAACCGAACGAAAATTTTTCAGTGCCAAGCCGGAGGTAAGTGCGCCCACAAACAACCTTTATTCTGCGCTGCGACGCATTTTGCAATCAACACACCACTGATTCGACAACGTTTAGTCGAAATATTTTTCGCTGCGATGAGTATACATGCAGCATACAATAAAAAGAATATGCAGCGTATATGTATATATGTGCGCAGAGGGTTGGGGACATAAATCAATGAGTGTCGTATTAGCGCATATAAAGTAACGATAACCCGGATAATCGGCGTAACAAGCGAGGAAAAAGCTCTCTATACCCTCTAATATATAAAATCGGATCGGTCGTCCGATAATAAAACTGCTGCGGATAGTTCATTAGCATTATAGTCATAAATATCGGCCATATTACGACGTTATCTGCGGGCGTCGTGTGTAATGCGCGTTAAGGAATAAATTTGACTTGAAAAGTTCCAATTTTTTATAGGGGCTACGCGACGCCGTGGGTGAAAAATTTCCAAGTTTCACACGATGCAAGAAATCGGTATCAACGCTTAGTGTACGTTGGTAATGCATACATAGTTACCGTGCCAATGGTAGATTAGTATGTAAATTAAAAATTGACTAGTATAGCTTTCGAATCAGCTTTTATTTTTGCAAATGTAAAAATGACCATGAACTTTCTTTATAAAAAAGTTATAATCATTCATATTAAAAATAGTTAATATAATAGTTATATAAAGTTGAACAAGATCCATGATAAAATATAGCTGTGAAAAACACAATGCGACCATTCAGTGCGTAATGCATTCATGAATTATGTTCAACATCGCATTGCAGTCAACAGTCTTGAGATTTAATAAAAAAAAAAACATTTATTAGAATGTCAAAGCAAGAAGAAAGTAACTCATGCATCAAACGTCAAATTTGAAACGCCAAGTAAAGGACAAGAGTCCGTTTCCTCTCAGTGCATATCCAGTCCTCAAGGCTCTCTCTGTCTCTCTCTCTCTCTCTTTCTAATTCCTACTTCGTCCTGCAATAAAAGGATCATATCAGCTCGCGAAACAATTCTGCTCGATGTCGCTCCGAGTCATCGCTGCGCCAATTCTCGAGTGGAGCGTCGTCGCTCGCAGCTGCTGCTACTGCAGGAGTCATCGCACGCGGCGACAACTCTTGAAAGAAAGGAAAAAAAACGAGGCCTTTAAGACCTAGGAAGAAAAAAAAAGAAGAAAGAATTGTGTCGACAGTCGCCGCAAGAGTATAGCGCGCGTCCGATATATATACCGAGCCGAAAGAAGGGAGCGAGAGCGACAGCGCTTACATATGATGGCGTATATACACACAGCCGCAGGGTAACGGAGAGCGAAACGGAAAAGACGAAGCCCCGGAGGTGTTGCTTCGTGCGTGTATGTGTGTGGGTGTGCGCGAGTTTGAGTAACGCAATACCGTGACCCTATATACCTACCGCGTTCGCCTTAAATATATAAGTATGCGTGTATATATGTGTATAGCAATAGCATTATAGATCGCAGCAGCGCGCGTTACATAGGGACGTTTTACCGGCGTGAAACACTGCGCCTCGAATCTCCAGGCGGTCCTGCGCGTCAATTTGCGTGTGACTATCTAAGTAGTTCCAGTGGCATTTATATGGGTGTATCGCTGGGGCTCCTAATCTCCTTCTTCTTCTTCTTCTTCTTCTTCTTCTTTTTCTTTTACTGCTAAATCTTTCGGAATGATAAGTGCAGATAATATATACATCTGCGTGGGGGATGGACCACTGGAACGCACTCGGCTAGAAGAGGCTTCTAGATGCCGGCCTGCGGCTTTGTTTCGGGATCGCTTGACTTTTCAGACTTTTTTTAGCTGCGGAAACAGTATTAACTTTTACCTTGTTGTAATTTACTTAAATGTGTAAGAAAACAAAAGAATAGATATATTGTATGGCGTGAGATTTTTTAGTAACAATGGGTGCCGACAATTTCAATCTCCGGTGATCCAGTAAGTTTTTTGCGAAATATCAAATGTAGGAGAAGGCCAAAAAGGACCGAAAAGAAAGTATAAGTTATGCGGATCAGTTTTCCGACGCGTCGAGTTACAGTATGTTAGAGAGCCAAGACGCTGGAAGTAACGTGTACTAAACTGCTTAAGATTTATGGGGCACAAAGCAAGTATAATAAGCCTTTGTATATTAAGTATATGTTTTAGATACTTTGTTAAGTAAACATATACTATAGACTGATTAATGCTATAAGTATCGAACGCATTATACGATCTATTTTAAAATTATAGAAAAAGACTTGTACGATGTTATTAAGCACTATTTATACATGTGCATTTATAGTGAATGGTTATCGATTATGAAATATTTTTCGTTTTTTCTCTTATTAAAATTTGCTCTTGCACTAATTGAAATAAAAGATACAAGTGAAAATATGCAATATAATAATATACAAATTTGACTTGCCTAAAAAGTAACAAAAATAATAATCCTCGCCAAAATTAAAAATTCCCTTTTAAAATACCAAATTTCTTTTAATATCCTTCCATCAAGGATCAAATGAAGAAGGTGTAATCTCATATTCCTTACCAATCAAAATGATCAACTCCCAATAAAAGCCACTAAGTACATATACGTACATTGTATAAAGAAAAAGGTCAATCGTCGCACAATCGCGAGTCGTTAAATTATTGTCCGGCGCAAGTGCCGCACGGCCGCGCCTCCATAATTCAATCGGCCGTTAACGATAAATGCGTTAAATCAAGCCCTACAAGCACTTAATACCGTCTATTTAAAGTGACGTAGGTGTTTAAAAAAAAGCAGTCACTCGCCGCATCTCTGAAGAAAGATAGATAGAGAGAGAGAACAGCTTGCAGCTGTATAGTAGTTACCTTATATATATAAGCGATCCCCAAAGACCACGTCTCATTTCCCCGATAGAGCGCCGAAACATCCGTCGTGTAACGAGCCTTGGGGAAACTGTTCCCTGGAGTGGGAGAGGGAGAGAACGGGGGAGATACATTAGTCGGGAGCTTTTTCGAAAAAAGCCCGCGTCACGAATGCCGTACAGCTTATACAGCGATCATGCGTGTGGAGGATAAAGTACGCCGCGACGGCTGCTGTCATCCACTCGAGAAAAGGTCTAATTACGTTTTTGGTAGAGAGAGAAAACAGATCGGCTGATGTAGCGTCAATAGCAGCGCGGAGTCACGTATCGTAAGCACAGCGGCTGCTGCAATGAGAGCCATTGCCAAGGACCTTGTTTATCTTGGCATAAATACGTTTCCGAGAGGAATATCGAGTCGCGCATGCTCACGTTCGAAGCTATACGAGTCACGCGCATCCAGCGATAATGCGTCCGCGAGAATGATGTATTAGAGCGCATACACGCGGCGGCGATCGCGATGTCACACGCGTAATAAATCTGTACCGCGATCCACGAATCAGTGGCGTATTTGCCTTGCGACGTACGCTCAACTTCTTTCGTTGCACCGGCTGCAAGAGCATCGAAATGGAGAATGGCCACTGCAAATGTTGTACTCTTTGTTGCAGGCAATCCTCAACCCAAGTACAGGTGGTTCAAAGATGGACAACCGCTCGTCACCGATCTCACGGCCGATCACTTTTACCGAATACACAATACGCGGAGGGAAGACTCGGGCGTTTACTACTGCGTCGCAACCAATGAAGTTGGCTCCATTTTCAGCGAGAGGATATCTTTTTCCGTGGCATGTGAGTGTAACTTTCTTCATAGATATTTAAACCTATCGTCTAGCTTATCTCATTCTTCCTCAAAGAGATATTTGGTCAATTTTATTTGATCAGCAGCTTCTTTGTGTAATCATGATTTTTTTCTCTAAATAATATTGACATATTGAATATAATATGATACATAAACAAATATTTATGGTGTATAAGACAATTGTGAAAGAATCCATGATTTAGGTACGTTTGGATTTGAAATTTGGGATTTGGGGGTCAATAAGCATTTAAAATGAACAGAATTTACTTAAACATTCTTCGAATTAAGTTTTGAATATATAATTATCTGAATTTTCCAACATAAAATCCACTATCTATCGTAAGTTCGATACTTAGAATCGACGTTCTAACTTCCAATACAGAAGATTACGAAACAACATTGCTCTGTATTTTAGATTATATATTTACATTAAAATAAACGAATCCGATTAAAAGACGTACTTTATACATTTGCATTGACCTAAAAAAGCATACTGTATACGGATTCAAATGCAAACAATGTCAAAGACAATGCCTAGAGAGCAAGTCTTGCGCACGATGTACGTATAGCACATCCGATGCCAGCGCGAACCCATAAAGTACGACCAATCTATATATATATATATACATATATGTGTGTGCGTTTGTTTTACGCCGACAGACATGGGAGTGTTCGAGGACATGGCCGAGCGAACGATAGCGGCGCCGTCCGGGAACGCGGCCATTCTGGAAATGCCGCACATCGAGAGTCACCCGGCACCGGAAGTGATTTGGTCGACTTCCGACGGCACCATTCCCTACACCATTAAGTACGCCATGGTTCATCAGAAGCTCCTAATACTCAATGCTTCCGAGGGCGACGAGCGCTCTTACAGGTATTATAGTCACAGGCCCACAATTTTGCCTCCCCATCCTACTCATTTTTCCCCCAAGATGTGTCTTCGAATCTTGATCTCGGATAAAGTTGTTGACTACAATGCTGCGGTACGTTTGTTAGTGATGCAGGTAGTGCTGATGTTGCAGTCGTGTAATAAATCCTATACTGCACATCCAGACAAATTTTATATCAAAGTTTCGTATACGCTTTACTTTTTTGTATACAGGCTGATATTTGTGAAACTGCTCTCCATCTAATTTGAACTAAAGCTCGATAAATTTTAGAGATATTTCTTTTTGAAATTTCGGTAGACGCTTGTGAACTCGCGTTCCAATTACGGATTCTTCGACCCTGTATTTTCGCGACTCGAGAGCGTGAGAGGCGCGAAAGAATCCATATCAGCGGCTTATTAAGATTTATTTGTGTGTAAATAAAGCCGGTGTATGTGCATGAATGAAACAAAAATAAAAATGATTAATTAACCTACTGCAATGGTGCACTGAGCGAAAAGAACAAAATGGAAAGTAGGATAGTGGGAAAGTGTCAGTCAATCGAGCTGATTTCGCTTTTTTTTTCTTTTTTCTTTTCATCTTCCGCAATTCGGGGCTTTGTTCTCGCAGAAATATATGACGTATTTAGAACAAATGGACAGATTCGCACGATGATTATTCGGAACATTCTATATCCACTTGTATTTTATTTCTGCTATTCCTTAGCATGATTATGATTCAAAATGTAAAATAGATAAGGTTTTATGTCTTATTCTAAACGAAAGAAATCGTTGTAAATACGTTAAAAAAAAAAGGATATCTCGCGAAGCATCGGAAATCTCGTTTTAGCAAGTCAGATGAAAAAAATACTTATTTGGATTTCTCTTCCCAACATCTTTCCTGCCTCGGTTGTCACGCTTTCTTTGACTTTAAAAAAAAATGTCTCAATCCGCAGAGCGAGAGCCATCAACACGCAGCTGGGAAAAGAGGAGAACAGTCCGTTTTTCAAATTGAAAGTGACCGGGGATTCGAACGCGGAAGTAGCGCCCACGATCATCGTCAAGCCCGAGGATACGAAAATAATCAAGGATCAGGGCATGACTTACTTGCATTGCATCGCTAACGCCAGGTAAATTGCATCTACCCATTATTCCGCGTTGACTTTGTGCGAATTACATGAATTTTTAATTTGAATCCGCGTTATATATGCATACACCGCCAATGAGCCATTATTATAATACGGATTCAATATATTTTCCATAACGTGTTTCTAATATTCAAATTGTACATAACGTCTTGCTGTTTTGAAATTTATCGATTATACTAACCTATGTAATCGCAACAGATCATAAATTTATATCATTTTGCCTGAAAAACTAGACTAAATTCTTTAAATTCATTCCCCGGGCAATCGGTTACTCTGCAGTGCACAAAGTTTTTCGCTTCTTACAATGGTATACGCGATGCTCGAGCTGCTCTACAGCATGCACTGCATATAACTGCAACTATATGCATATGTTCATTCCGCAGATCTTTGCACGAGCTGAGAACGATATGGATGAAGGACGACATTCCGATCGAGGACGCGCGAATATCTTATAACTTTAAAGACTCGTGGAACAGGACGCTGATACTGATATCGGCCAATTTGACGTACACCGGCGTCTACTCGTGCCACGTAGATCTGAGGAGCGGAGGCTATCCGACCATTAGCGTCAGTGCCAACGTCGAAGTCCTCGGTGAGTCTTGTACTCTTTAAGCGGATGAGTTCGCCAGTTTTTACTCGAGCAGAAAATATTTAACTCGAAGCGGTATTCGCGGAAATGTTGCATAAACAATATGTGCTGCGAGAATCATCCGCGGAGAAACTCTTTAGCTATATCAAATTTATATATATAATCACCGGTGAAATATCTCAAAATTTCGTTTGGCATCCTGGTAAATAATTAACGTAAGATTCAGCACAACGATGTCGTCACGATTTTCAATTTACAAATAGACTCGTGTATTCTTTTTATTAAAAAATGAATGGATTTGCTAATTAATAGCAAAAAAAGTATACTGCACGGGGCCGGCGGAAATATATATTCATTAGTTCACGAGGCTCCCCTGCACAAATGCCCCGTCTTGAAATCGCGAGCGAATAGGGCACACAATAAGGGGTCGAGTTCGCAGGAAGAGCTCATAGAATGATTTGGCGTTTGTTCGCTGCGGCCGAAGCATAGAAAGTCAAGCGAAACTCCATTTTACGCGCGTATAATGGAAAGTGCAAAAAGCCCGCTGCTGTCGCCAAAAAGTGATTTGACTCCGCGAGCGACGCTATACGCTTTGGCGCGACGCACGCGATGCACGCACGATGACCTGTTATGTAGGGAGCAGGTATCGCGCGCCGAATCGGTCTGTTAAATCGATGCCCGCGAGACTCACGTGCGTTAGGGTCGTTTGTGACGCGACGCACGAGCTAACGGTAATAAATAACAGAGGCTTTTGTTTGTTTCGGTCGACGCGCGTGCAGAAAAGCCAGCCTTCCTGACCGACTTGAAGCGAGTAACCCTGAGCGAGTACGGGACTACGGTGACGCTGGCCTGCGACGCCGAAGGGGTGCCACCGCCGACCATTCAATGGTTTCGGAACGCTGAGCCCGTCGACAAGCTACTGGCCACGAGGTGAGCTCATCGCACCCCCTTCCTTACTACACTGTATCCCCTTATTATCGACTTTCCTGTCGGCACGAGTCGCCAGCTCGCTTCGATTCCATTGACTTGTCTGCACCTCTTTCTAATACTCATGTATGTATACTCTTTACCTGAGGCTAGATGGATTTGCCGTTTTATCGATGTTCGGGCCTAGAGCGGCGCCGATGTTTGTAAGCCCGTTATAGTTTTTATAGCTTCATTCAAATTTTAATGGTTTTACTAGCTGATTATACCACTAGATCTGTTGATACATGTTATATCAATTAATTTATCGTTTTATATATATATATATACGTACATTAAATTTGTCTTGTAAAATTTTTGCTAAAATCATACTTGGTGAGGTGTATACCTGGTTAAAACACAATCTACTCTGTATTCACACGTTTTGATAATATTAAAATTAAGCTTTCCTTAATTATATGGAAATGATTCGAGTACACGATAACGTCTTCTTGCTATAGAGGTCTATAAATATTTAATGTATAAATAGTTAATAACCACGAGTACCGAGTACATAAGGAACTACTCGTGCAATACCATTCTGTGCCGTAGAGGACAAATTTGTAGAAATTAAATTTACGCTTCCCTGATAAATTATCGTAGCATTTAAAAAAATTTTTACTAAAAAATTCAGGTACGCAATGCAAGAGGACGGTTCGTTGACAATCAAGAAACTGACGATGGAGGACTCGGGAATGTTCCAATGTCTCGCGCTGAACGAAGCCGGCGAGGCGTCCAGCTACACTTGGCTCAAAGCTAAAAGTGAGTAAAAATCTCTTTCGACAGATAATTAGACTGAACCAAAGTAAAAAAAAAAATTATGGGGAAGCAAGCTTCCCCTAATAATATACGTAACACCTTACGACGATTCCGGGAATTTGTAGCCGAAATAAGGCAGCCTGGACGTTCCTTTTTTTTTCCATAATTTTTGTATCTGTCTGTGCCCTGATCAATTCGCTGCCGGCGCCGTCCCTGACTTATAATGATTATACATGTTTTTTTTTATGTTTATTGTGTGAGAGCAGAAAGATCGGAAACAGCGATGAGAAAGAGAAAGAGAACGGCCCGTCGAGCCGCCGGTTATGGTATCGTTGGAGTGCGCCAGGATAATCGTCGCTTTCAGTTCTTTCAGTACCCAGACCGTAAGAACCCCACGTCGTTCTTCCTCGACGTTGTCCATTTCTTTGGTGTTTTTAGTTTGCAATGTATTCTCCTCCTCCTCTATTTTTTTACTTGTTTTTCTTTATTTTATTACTTTTTTGTTGCTCTCTTTTTCTACACCACGAATTGCAGCAGCAGCAGTAGACGAGAGCGACGGCAGTTCTCACCCACTTTAGATATTGCACGGCTACAAAATTGGTGCGATATTCATGCCGGGATTTCATGCCAGTTATATTATTGACGAATTAACGACGCGTTATTTATTTTAGCCCTACACTATTTCGGGTGTATTTTATATTGCGGTAAAGCATTTTCTTCGTTGTGTATAAAGTACCGTCATCTCGTTTAATCATAGTATTGAGTTATACATATATTATAACAGCAGGACTAAATAAATTTATTTAGTTATTTTTTGAGTAAATATGCCTAGAATGTTTTTTCAAAAAATATTACTAAAAAATGCTATCTAGTTCTCCTCTGTACTATAGGTACATAATTACTATTTAATTAGGCCAAGTATAAAATAACTGAAGGTTTTTAAATGCTGATATGACGTCATTAACTTATATTAATAACAATTTATAAATGCGTATATAACATGTAGATTTAAAAAATGTTGCTATTGACCATTGTTAGAAAGAACTGGAATTTTCCGCAATCATGTCCACCAATTTGTTAGCGTGTTTTTTGTGTATTCTTTTTATATTACGCATTCATAGGCACCTGCTTAGTATTAGATTGTTTATCGAACATAAGTTGTTATGGATTCTTATCGCTTTATTTGTGTTATTTGTCATGGCGTTATTTGTTTGTCGGGTTTTCTCTACATTATATACATAATAGCGGTGCGCGCAACTCCGTTCACACGTACATTTATTTCCTATGGTACCTAGTGGCAAATTTTTGCTTACTCCAGCAAGCATAAAGCACGTGTGTTTGATTATGCATTATTTTGTAAAAATGATTTTTCTCTCACTAAATGTACGAGTATTTTCTTTCAGTGTATGTGTTTTTTCTGTAAAAAAAAATGTAGTTCTGCGGTATACGAACAAGGTCGAGCTCCTTGCTCGAAGAGTATAGAAAAAAAGAACGCATATAAAGTGTGTAGTTTTTGAGGACGTTTCTATACTCATTTTCCATGAGCTGTTGTACCTTAATCATTTTGTACATTTCACGGGATATACATTGAAATACCACACCGCAATCACACAACATAATAAATACACTATAGTGACGAGCATCTCATCATAGCACAAAATTTTATATGTTCATTCCTTTTATTACCTGTCATTATTTCCTTTTCATTTATATATGTATAGAGCACGCAGCAAAAGTCGCCACTTCAAGGCTTGTCACACACTGCTAACTTGCAGTAAAACACGCAGATATTGTAAATTGTTTCTTTTATGTTCTGTACAAAATTGTTGTTTGCAAATATTCTACCTATAGATGTGCGAATTTTGAATCCTATAGACTTTATATAGTTAAGCGAGTGAATGTAAGATTTAGTTTTGGTCATATGTTTTGGTAATACATATTTTGATTTTGTCTGTATTGATGCATGGGTTGTGCATTCGTTTATTGTAGCAATGATGATTAAACATGGCTTTTATTAATTTTACAGCATCAATACCGATAATGGAAATTCCACCGCAAAATGTTACTGTGCTCGACGGCAAAGACGCGACTCTCAATTGCCGAGCAATTGCAGCACCCGTACCAAATGTCACCTGGATGTACAATGGTAATTTATTCATAAAATATCTTTTATTCCTACATTTCATTACTAGGCATGCATCCTATTCCAAATCAAGAATTGAATACTTCATTTTTGGCAATTGACATTTAATTTTTCGACAAATCCTTTTGCACGCTATTTATGATATACATACCTATGCTAATTATATATTAAATAATAAATTAATCGTAATCTAAAATCAATTTATTTTCGATTAAAATATGATGCTATGTTAGCTTGTATGTATAATTTTATTGGTCATTCTAAATGTTAATATATTGCTATTCGCCACACATCAATAATGAATATTTATTTCTTGGAACATCCTCGTGTTCAAAAATGAAGGGTACGGAAGTAATAAATTTTGTCTTATTAGTGCCGATTAAATAGCTAAAAATGCATGGATCACGTGTGAGAAATGTTGATTGTTTTACATTGAACCTGATAACAATACAATAGGTTATTTAAATTCCTTAACATCTCATACATATACCTATTATATTAGGTCACCACGGATAATCTATTTACATTAAAAATAAAGGTAGGGTAGTACTTGATGAAACCATCAGTCAATACTTTCCATTTTAAATGACCTTCTACATGTATTTGTATATACAGGCGTGGACGAATGCATTTATTAGCATACATTTTCGCTCCTCTCACACGACTTTGTTGGAGCATTAAAAAACGTCGTCCTCTATGTAAAAAAAGACGGAAAGTCGGGCACGTTGTCGCTCTCGGGTGCATTAAACCGCTTGTGTTACGTTGCACCTCGAATTAGTTATTGTACGCAAACTGCGTTTTTCTTCAAAAGATCAAATTTATTCAAGACGTGTATAGTTTCAAATGTATAGTTTCAAATCGATTTCAATCTAATTATGACGGATCAATAATTTATTATTATAATAACCGCGTATGAAATTATTGTTAAAAAAATATTTTTGGATTTGGTGGAATTGCAGATACGACGCCGGTCGAAATAGCAGGCCGAGTCCAAGTCCTGGAGAGTGGTGATCTTTTGATAGCGGACATCAAGCCGACCGACGCTGGAAAGTACACTTGCGTACGTGCTAACGAAGCTGGTTCCGTAAATGGATCGGCTTACGTTACAGTGTTAGGTGAGCGATTATTTTACCGCCAACTTTCCTATATACGTGTCTCCCGCGCACGTAAATGTTAGGCTCGTTTCTGCTGCAGGTAAACTAATGGAAAAAATCGTATGTACGATGTTCTTTTACTTTCAGTGAGAACACAGATTGTCCAACCGCCGGTCGACCAGTCGGTTCTTCTCGGCCACACGGCTAAGCTCAAGTGCGGGGTGTCAAATGATCCGAGCGTCAAATTCGACATTGCTTGGTTTTACAATTCCCAGTAAGTCGACACACATATATATGTATGTAAGATGTCAGATGTCTTCAAGGAAGGCTATTTTTATCTTTTAAGACAAGTGCCGGAAGTATCAATAGCTTGAGAAAGAAACGGTTCAATTCTTCTTTTTCTTCTTCAAATCCAGTGGTATATATCTACCGTTTTTATAGAACATTTAATTGCTATTTGTACGTAATAGGTTTTAAAAAATCATTTATGTGGACTATAAGTACTTGAAATAATAAAATCAAGTTCAACTTCATTGCGAAATCCTTTGTTTTTTGATGATTATATATAGACCGATCTAAGTCACGTCTCGCTGATAGATAAAGGTACCCTTGCGGTCAAAAACTTCAATAGAATTTTACAATTTTTATTTAAATTTATAAAACATTTCGTGAGCTTAATTCGTGTGATTTAAAAAAAAAATGCGATAATAATCACCTGCAATTACATAAAAAAAATGGAAAGTGAAGTCCAAGGTGAATGCTTCCGCAAAGAAAAGTGCGCCTCGAAATAGTCTCGCATTGTTATTCCACAATAAGTCGGTATAAGCGCATACCCAGCGATTATAAAAAGAAAAAGAAAAACCGAATGAATCGAGAGTGTAAGAATTTACGCGCTCTCGTTAAATCCGTAAGCAGAGCGAATCACTCGGTATATACAGAAGAGGGAAAAAAGTCAGGATTTAGGCGCGCTCACGCGCTTCTAATCTCCTCCTGTTACAGAGTGATAAACACGCGAGCGAGCCAGAGAGTGAAGATGCAGAACGACGGCACACTGGAGATCGGCGCTGTGCGAGCCACCGACGTAGGCGAGTACACGTGCTCGGTAGTATCGCCGGGTGGCAACGAGACTCGCACAGCAAGACTAAGCGTCACAGAGCTGCCCTTTGCACCGATCAACGTCGTAGCCAGTAGACTCGAGGAGATCTCGCCGAGGACCATCAACGTCACTTGGGTGCCTGGATTCGACGGCAACAGTCGCATCAAGTCTTATATTCTGCAGAGACGCGAGGTTCCAGAGCTCGGTACGGTGATTTCGGATCATATATTATCAGCTTCGCTAAGTACCTTTGTTTTGGGGTTCACGAAATCAATATAGATTGTCACTGATCGTAGCTTCGCTCATCGGTTTTACTTTGCCGTATGGATGGAGCAGCGTCGAAAGTTTTATTGTTTAAGCTCTTGCTTACCTGCGGATTATTTTTTGGTCAACTGCATAGAATTTTTGTTTAGCCAAAAAAGCATTATATTGCCGCACTTCATACTAAGTATAGGAATTCTCTAATCTATTTAATTTAATATGAAATTAATATGAAAAAGTTATTTATTTTTGCTCGAAATATTTGTAATTAAAAAGATAACATTTAATTTGAAAGCTTCTACAACTACTTTACATCCACGTATAACGTTCATCGCAATACTAAAGACATTATTTTACCATTGCATGCGTTTATTTGCATCATTGCTTTATTCTCTAAGCGTTAACATATTTCGCATCTAACACTTTTATTCTCTAACAGCATCTAACATTTTTCGCATCTAACATTTTTATTTCACGCTTGCATGTATCAGTCACCATGGTACATTCGCGAATTCGCAATGATTTTACAGGACCACAGCCGGACTCCAACTTGAACTGGGTAACGGAGTACTTGAACATATCCGCCAACAGTCGCTGGGTGCTCTTAAACAATTTAAAAGCAGCGGCGGCCTATCAGTTTCGCGTCAGCGCGGAGAACAGCGTCGGTGAAGGTCCGAGCTCTGAACCCAGCAACGTTGTTGTGCTTCCCCAAGAACGTAAGCTTAAGTATACCGATTATTGAGGCATTTTATATTACCGTGAAAATACACGCAAATATTTCTCGTCTTTATACTAATATCAATACACGTTCAATTTTCAGTAAAATTAAAATTCTAACCAATTTCCAAATAGATAATTAAGAAAGCTGATCCAAACTTACAAATCAATTACTTCTTTCTTTTTTCGAAAACACGAAATAAATGCAATTTGTCGATTTCAGGGAGCTTGTAATATCGCTAACGAGCCAATTACTTTTATCTCAATTTATTGTGTGAATAGTAATATTATCTAAAGCGTGACTTTAAAGAAGTTTAATTTTTATTCAATATTTAAAATACTCGGAATAATATAAGGATTTAATATAAAAAGTTATTTTAGCTTTCATTGGTGTTATTGCACATGTTACATAAATCATTTTCTTCACGTACACATAGCACCATCCGGTCCACCATTGGGTTTCGTGGGTTCAGCCCGTTCCTCGTCCGAAATCATAACGCAGTGGCAGCCGCCGTCAGAAGAGCACAGAAATGGCCACATCTTGGGTTACGTTTTACGCTACAAGCTGCACGGCTACAACGAAACGCCCTGGATGATCCAGAACATCACGAACGAGGCGCAGAAGAACTATCTCATCACCGATCTGATAACCTGGAAAGATTACATTGTGCAGATCGCTGCTTACAACGACAAAGGCGTTGGAGTTTTCACGAACGAGCTGAAAATCAAGACGAAGGAAGGAGGTGGGAATGAGTTTAGATTGCTGACTGGTCCTTTCATTTTTTCCTAATCTAATATTTATACTCTATCCAATGCATCTTACTTCTTCTAATTTTTAATTCGGTTATAATTATGTTGTGATGTAATTTGAAAAACAATACCACATGCACTCTTGTGCACATTTACCATTGTTTTTATAAAACAATTGATAGTTTTAATTTGCTTAGTAAATAAATTTAACTAATGCAGATTTTTACTCTCTTATACTATAAAAATTATTCTTATGAAAAATGTATACTGTTGAAAATAGTACCGGAAGCTCCTCCAACTGACGTAAGAGTGAAAGCGATAAATTCGACTGCGGTGAACGTTTGGTGGAAGCCACCGAATCCCCAAAAGATAAACGGAATCAATCAGGGATACAAACTGCAAGCCTGGCATAACGGTGGATACAGCGAGGACAATGAGTACAAGTCCGTTACCGTAGCGCCGAATCTCTTTGATCCGCAGGCCGAGCAGAGCGCGCTGATTCCAAATTTGAGAAAATATACCCTGTACAACATCACTGTTCTGTGCTTCACCAATCCGGGCGACGGTGAACGAAGCTTGCCCGTTTCTGTTCGAACTAGTGAAGATGGTGAGTTTCTAGATGCTCCCTCCCTTTTTACTTGAATTAAAAGCAATGATCACTTATTTATCATTTATCTTCACGAGTTGGAATTTATTGTATTACAATTTTGTCGTGTACGAGTTGTATAAAACTAGGAGAAAATAAAAATTTTGGCTATAATTGAACTTTAATATTTTTTTTAGTTCCGGGTAAAGTGGAAAATCTTCAATTTTTGAATATCAGCGATCGTGCACTCACCGTCAAATGGCGACCGCCTAAGGAAGTAAATGGAATTCTCACCTTTTATCAGTTAAAGTATATGATCAAAGATAAGACCGAGTCTCTGAAAGTCCAGAACTTTACTGCTGACATGCTGTCAACAAAGATCGAGCAACTACAGGTGCGACATGCATACCTTGCAACACTGATTTTAAATCTACAAATTTTCGATAAATTAATAAAATATTATATTAAATTTTCGAATTTTTAGGCAACTACACATTACACGTTCGAGGTGTTGGCTTGGACATCAAAGGGACCGGGCAAGCCAGTTATAGCTACGATACAATCGGGTGTTGAGCCAGTATTGCCCGAGCCACCGACAAAATTAGCTCTATCAAATATAGACGCATTTTCCATTGTACTACAATTCACTCCAGGTTTCAATGGCAATGCATCTATTTCGAAGTGGACTGTGCAGGTGTGTTTCATACTTTCTGTCTTTTCAAAACAATTAAGGTAAGACTGTTTATGAACTTTTTTGTTGCATTACTCAGGCACAAACTACTCGTAACACTACGTGGCATGTGATATCGGAAATATATGACCCGGATGCAAAAAAAATAGTGGTCGAAGGTCTTACTCCTTTTATGCAATATAAGCTTCGCTTGATTGCCAATAATGTAGTGGGGCCATCTAAGCCCTCAGAGCCAACAAAAGAATTCCAAACTATTCAAGCTCCACCGTCTCATCCACCAAGGAACGTTACTGTGAGAGCGATGAGTGCTACCGAATTACGAGTCAGATGGATTGTAAGTCTCCAATACTTTATATATTCAATGGTTTATTTTGATAATATACTAAACTATCTGTTTTTTACGTAGCCTTTGCAACAAGTGGAATGGTACGGTAATCCACGGGGTTACAATATAACTTATATCGAAGTGCGTACAAATAAATCTAAGAGTATTAGCATCGACGACCATACAGCAAATTCTTACGTTCTTGAAAATGTGGAGGAGTTTGCTTTGTATGAAATATTCATGAATGCATATAATGATGTTGGTTCTTCTTCGTTAAGTCCTAAAGCTGTTGAAAGAACTCGTGAATCCGGTAAGTTTTCAAAGATTATTATATTTTATTTCGCAATGAATATACACTGAAAAATATTAATCAATACTTGTTTACAGTTCCATCTCTTGGACCTGTGAATGTCGAGGCTAACGCAACATCTTCAACAACTGTCGTTGTGAAATGGGGAGAAGTACCGATCGAACACCAAAATGGCCAAATTGAAGGTTACAAAGTATATTATAGAGCAAACAGCCGATCTTCGTTCCAATATAAAAACATACCGAGTAATGCCACTTTTACCACCACGTTAACGGAATTACGAAAATTCGTTCAGTATCACGTACAGGTTCTAGCGTACACAAGGCTTGGCGATGGAGCTTTGAGCATGCCACCAATTAGAGTTCAGACATATGAAGATGGTAATTTCCATTTATGGTTTAATAAAGTGTTGAGAATACAATCGTATTGACGGAAATTTGTGTTTCTTTTAGTGCCTGGTCCACCATCAAATGTATCGTTACCTGACGTTAGCTTCAATACGGCGCGTATTATTTGGGACACTCCTGAAGATCCGAATGGTGAAATTCTGGCGTTTAAAGTTATGTTTCACTTGAACGGTAGTCAAAATCATCAATTTACTAAAGAGTTTTCTTCGACAACGAGAACATTCACGTAAGAAATCATTTTATATAAATATAATTCCGACTAATTACACTCATTTTTCTTATATTAAATATTTGTTTTACAGTGCTACAAATTTAGAACTAGAACGATATTATATGTTTTCCGTAGCAGCGCAAAGTCGTTTAGGTTGGGGTAAGACAGCTTACGCCTTAGTCTTAACAACTAACAATAGGGAACGACCCCAACCTCCGTCGATGCCACACGTGAGCATGTCCCAGGTACAAAGTAGACAAATTACTTTCAGCTGGACACCAGGACGCGATGGATTTGCTCCTTTAAGGTATTATTTAACTTATATTACTTACAAGATACATTATGTTATTTACAAAAATTTAATTGTCTTTTTATGATTTTTAGATACTATACTGTACAACAATCGGAGAATTCTGGTCCCTTTCAAATTATACCAGAAAGAGTAGATCCTTCCTTAACATCGTATACCGCAAACAATTTGAAGCCGTTTACAGATTATCAATTTAGAATTCAAGCAACCAATGATATGGGTCCTTCTGAATGGAGTGCAGAATCGATTAAAGTTAAAACATTACCAGCTGGTAAAAATCTTTGATTTATAATTTATAATTAACTTTTCAATTAACTTTTTAATAACATTTATTGATAGATATTAAAATTATAGTATTTTACCTCATTTAGACGAAATATATTACACAAATTATATTTTCAGCTCCATCTCGAGGTGTAACAGGATTAAAAGTCGTGCCGATCACAACGTCAAGTATCGAAGTACATTGGAGTCCTATCGAAGAACTACACTGGAGTGGAGATCACGAAACTGGCGGATATCGAGTATTTTATCAACCACTTTCTGATTTTCCGTCTGCTCTTCCCGGACCACCGAAAGAAGAAGTTATGGGAATCAATGTAAGATAAATTTTTTGTAAAAATGAAATTTATTATTTGATTTTAAAACATGAAAATTAATTATTTTTGTTACCTATACAGGAAACTCAAATAACACTGAGTGATTTAACTGAAGATAAATATTATGAAGTTATCGTCGTTCCGTTTAACTCGGAAGGTGAAGGTCCTGAGAGTCTTCCAGTGACGGTTTACGTTGGAGAAGCTATTCCTACCGGGGAACCACAACAAGTCACGGTAGAACCGATCTCATCCACGGAGGTACAGCTTCGGTGGAAAGCACCCCAAGCAAATATGCAAAATGGGGAATTGTTAGGTTACAAGATTTTTTATCTGGTCACTGATTCTCCTCAAGAATTAGAAAAGAAGCAAGAAGAAGAAATTGAAGTAGTACCTGCTTCTTATTCTACTCATAGTCTTGTGTTCTTAGATAAGTTTACGCAATATCACATTCAAGTGCTGGCCTTTAATCCGGCTGGCGATGGACCTAGATCTCCTCCAATAACCGTGAGAACAAAACAGGTGTGTAAACAAAAGTATTTAATCTTTTTGAAGAAAAAGTATTGTAACCTTGTAATTTTTTTAAATCATATTTTTGCCCTTGTTTTAGGATATACCAGGACCGCCACAGAATCTGCAATTTAGTGAAATAACATTAACGAGCTTGCGCGTTTCGTGGGATCCTCCCAAAATGCGCAATGGTGAAATAATTGGTTACGTCGTTTCTTATAAAACATCGGAACAAAATGACCGTAAGTTTAAGCTGTACAATTAATTAGATTACGCTAAAGATAGAGTACAAAGATTCCTTTTTACGGTCATTGAACATATTATAAACTATTGCATATTGAAATTTCAGGCTTTAGCAAGCAAGTTAGACAAAAGGTTACAGAAACAAATTTGCTCATTCAACCGCTTGAAGAAGAAGTGACTTATACATTTATCGTCCAAGCTGAAACAATAGATCTTGGACCACCAATATCAGGCAACGTAACTACTGGTCCTCAGGAAGGCTCACCGATGGCGCCAATTGGTCTGATGATCACGAAAACTGTTTCCAGCGTTGATATGCAGTGGACTAATGGTGCCACTGGTAAAGACGCTATATTGGGTTACTGCATCGAAACTAGAAGTAAAGGTAAGTAATAATGCTGTTAACTACAGTGTTTAGAATTTGGCAAAAAATATTACTGAGAAATCTTTGAAAATATAATTCGATAAGGCACTGATATGGATTTTCTATTAATCACAATATTGTTTTATATTTGACCATACAGGAAGGGAAGATTGGCAGCATTGTAAGTTTGAGTGGTTATGTTAGAGTGGTTTTTAATAATTGTGTTTAGACATTTTTGATCAATGAATGTTTTAATCCATACAAAATCGTTTAGAATTTAAAATAACAGGATATGTTAGACCATTGCATGACATTCTTTTTAGCAAGGCTGGATAAAAGTGAATAATTCATGTCATTTAAATGTTCAGCTAAATTTTTTCTTTTTATTTTTGTAGTTTATTCATTTCATTGTAAAATCATCAGCTTCATTTATAAAATAATGTAAATACAGCATAAGTTATGCTACTTAATATTTTATGTCCAGCCCTGCTTTCCAGCATGTCAAGCCCTATTATTCCTTCCAGAATCTCTATCCTTTTAATCTCTTAGAGAACTAACAACTCAATGTTACAGATCGTTAGTGTTTTGAATAAATCCATATTTCATTTCATGTGATTGCAGTGCCGCCAAATATTCTTACATCGTTAGCCAGTGTATTTTTATTTTGAAAAGCAAGGAAACTATCGTCGTTGTAGAATTAGAGCTTATTTTTTACATTGTGTTACTTAAGTGATGCTAACCATAGTCTATAGGTTTATTTAGTCGAATAAATTTTAAGTATATAACTTTCATAAATCAAAGTCGTTAATGTTATAACATTATTTATTCTAGATGACAGTCAATGGCAGACTATAGTTCGAACAAGTAATGGTTTGCTAACAGAATACAGTGTATCATATCAAAATTTACTTCCATCTACATCATATCTATTTAGAGTGATTGCTTATAATCGCTATGGAATCAGCTATCCTGTGTATTCAACAGAAACGGTAAATTTATTATAAAATCACAATTTTATCCCTCAAATTGCTCAATTTTTTGTTCAATTTATAAGAACGATACGGAAGTATTGATAGTACATTTAATTAAATGAGGTCATTTTGGTAGAACTTAACTTTAATATAAGAATAAATTTTACAGATTCTGACTCCTTCGAAACTCTATATGGAGTATGCATATCTTCAGCAACACCCATTTTACAGACAAACGTGGTTCATGGTCACATTAGCAGCTACATCTGTTGTCATAATTATTATGGTGATAGCTGTACTTTGTGTAAAGAGCAAAAGTTATAAATACAAACGTAAGTTAGATCTAAATATTACATACATTATTATTGTTATACATAAAAATATCAACTGATAAAGATAAATATTCTAGCATATTTTTTAACAATGATTTCTTAGACTAGTTTTTTTATACTTTATTTGTGGAAATCATAAAAGCAAACTTCTTACACTCTTATAAAATAAATACATTACTATACTTTGATTATATAAATAACAATTTTTAAATATGCATGATTTCCAAACATAATCGAACTTAAGTCAATTGTCAAATTAAATTGAATTTAATTAAAGACGCAATGCCAAGAATAATATATCATTGAAATTTTTATCAGAAGAAGCTCAGAAGACACTGGAGGAGTCGATGGCAATGGATATCGATGATAGGCAAGAGTCCGATCTGGAATTGTACCGTTCGCGACAATCCGGCGGAGTATCTGGTATGGGCAACGGTTGCGGAACACTGGGCAAGCGCAGCACGCTAAGTCGAAAAGCGATGCATCCACCTCCACCCGCAGTTTACGGCAAGTCACCGCCACGACCTTCACCTGCCTCCGTTGCTTACCACAGCGACGAGGAAAGTCTTAAAGGCTATGATGAAAATCCTGACGATAGTAGTGTCACGGAGAAGCCATCGGAAATCAGCTCGACAGACTCACAGGTAGACTTTCAAAATGAGAAAGCTATTACTTTTTCAATGAACAATGTAATTGAATTAACATTAAGTTGTTTAATTAAAATCTTTAATTAATATTGATACAAAATTAAGATTTTTTTATACATTAACGCCGGGACTTTGAAATTTGTTAAGTTAATGTTTCAAAAGTAATCTAAGAGGAATAATTTTTTGCAAGTAATTACGATCCCATTACGGGACAGGTAGTACACTTTGATCTAATCTACATTTTAGTTTAGACCATGAGATTATCCAATTTAAAATAAAAAAGTAAAAACAGAATAAACACACAGAATTGCATACATTATACTGTACATTTATTAAGGTTATGATCTGCAGAAATGACCGTGTTCCTATAGAATTTATATCTTGGTATAACATATAACATATAACATACAGATCATAATATCTGGTGGTACCATGTTCAATAGGTTAAAAAAAAACATTTTTGAGAAGTTTTTCATAATAGGTAGACCAAGATCGATCCTTTTTTAGGCACAACTGCTTTACGGAAGTGCCTTATGTTTTCATCATTGCAAAAAGTGTCAAACTCCAAAAGTCACATATTTTTTTTAAGTAAGGATGTATTTGTATATGTTATCAAATGGACCGATTTTTTCTGCGAATTTTTAATCGAGCTGATTTGTGAATTTCTTTATTATGTCGTAGAATAGAAACGTTCCTATTTTGGGTCATACCTATCCAAAGGTATTGAAATGGCAGGTCTAATAAAAATTGTGAAAAATCGTTTTTTAGCTATAATTTAAAAAACACAACTTTTTTGTAGTAATCACTCTTCTCTAAAATCAATTCTTTCCAAGATAATCATAGAAAAGTAATTAAAATTGACAATAATTGTTGATTTTCTTTTATAACTTAAAAATAATCGATTTCCAATAAAAATTTTGAATGCAATACTTGTAGAATATAATAAAAGAAAACTTCTCTGTTGAACCCATTTCCCTAGGAACGATTCTTTTAACATATAATAGTGGAGAACGGTTAAACATTTAAATAAGTTAACAAAACCTGATATAATGGGCGATAAGGTCAGCACTCGAACGCTATCGGAACGCGCTAGTTTAATATTATTTTTCCGTTTCCTGGTTATCCTTATTGTTAAAGTCTTTTTCCTATCTAATTATTTATGAAAATACCATTAAATTACTGCAAAGTCAATGCACTTAAACATTTATATCTCCTTCTATTTCAATACTACTATCATTTAAATAACATCGTAATACTGAAATTGTATATGGTAACATAAAATGCCAAATGGATTTTGGTACAAATGTAAAAATCTGAATGCACAGATTTTTAATGAAATTTACTAATTTAATATTGTATTATTATTTAACAGTTTTTATAGCTAGAAATTTTTTTATTTGTTTGCAGGCATCAGAGAGTGAAAATGAAAGCGTGCAATCAGATCCACATTCCTTCGTGAACCACTACGCTAATGTTAACGACTCTTTGAGGCAATCCTGGAAACGACAGAAACCTGTTCGAAATTATTCGTCTTATACAGATTCTGAACCAGAGGGAAGCGCAGTCGTGAGCTTGAATGGCGGTCAGATCATAATGAACAACATGGCGAGGTCGAGAGCGCCGCTGCCTGGCTTCTCGTCCTTCGTCTGATGATCACATACCCACACAAACACACACACTTCATTACATGATAAAAGATTTTAACTGTGTTATTAAAAGAAAAGAAATTAAAAACCGCCTGCTTGAGTTTTATAATGAGACGGCTTAGAAGCTAAAAATGTGAGACGTCGTTCGATCGTAGCTCAAGTAAAAACCGAAGACTTTCTCAAATGTATCTTCAAGCTTATGGCAAATTCTTATTGTGATATATCGTTATGTACGTATTATTTATAATTATTTACATCGTGCATCGTGCAAATGCAAAATCGTGCGAATTTGCGCCCAACGATAGTTAAATGCAAAGTGTTTGGCAATTCTGTTCCTGGAGCATTATAATTATTCACGTTTTGCTAGCTCTTTCTATATCGCTTTGCATAGGCTATTGTTTATAATAATAATGACTTAAATTAACAGCGAAGTTTGTTGACTTTATAGCAGAGAGCTTCTGGCGATAAAAAGCCAAAAAAAATTGTTTATATGCTATAAAACTACTCATAATCAAACGATTCCAAGAATATTATTTTTTTTTATAACATGGGGACGAATGTCTTCCAGTGTACAATAATGATTTTGGTCATCAAATTCGCCTATGGCAAATTGTAATTTAGACATTTTATTTTGATGACAGGGTAGTTTCGATATGTACAAAACTGTACATACGTGTTTCTCAGTCAAAAATATCTAAGGTAGCTAACGAGTTTAGAAATTTTGAGTTTCTGTGATTTACTTATATATTTAAATGCGATCCAAAAGCAATTAATCCATATCACAATCGTGGACGAACGAAGCAGCAGCTGCCTTATAAACAATCGAGAGAAACGGGACTCATCCAAGTCTCTAAAACTTTGCAATTAGCATTGTAATATTTATATCTTCATAAGATAATAGGAAAAAATTAGTCTAGATGTAATTTGAATCTTTTAGAATTATGAATGTGAGAGCATGGAGAAAAGAATGACTGTTCACGAGTGCTAATAAAATAACACATTGAAATAAGTCTGAATAATGCAATTTTGCATATTGTAGTTTATTCTGTATATTTTTTATGTTGTATCTCATTTCAGCTTCTTAACTACCACAAACGAATTAGAATAGGAAACTGAAAGAAACCATGTATATTATATTATCGAAATACAGAAAATTGTACTTATCAGTTTGGGATGAAAGATTTTTTTACTTTTTGAAAAAGCCAATAAAAGTTTGTTTTATTAAATGAGTACACTAAGCAAACTGGTAAGTTACATATCTGATCGAAAGCTTTCAGAGTCTCGGAGGGCTTTCGAGACTGATGCATAAACTGAGTGTCGTATGAAATGTTATTGCTTGTATCTATGTAATATTGTGTATGAATCCTCATGACCAATTTCGGGGATTATTGTATAGAATAAAAGGCTGATGAAACTATAATAGTTTAATGATCTTTCAATAATATCAATACTGCTCTTTACAAAAAAGTACATTAGACTATGAGCTTCTATTAGAAAAATTCATTAATAATAAGGTAGTAGTAATTTTTTAATGATCAGTAAGTTATATTTATTATCATTGAGTCATTAATGAGCCAAAAGAGTGTTGCTTAATAAAATTGAAATAGTAAGCTTGTTGCACACTCTGCTATAAGGACAATACTACACATTTAAACAGGAACAAATTTATTCCTGAAAATCTGTATCTCAATTTTACTCATCAAGTACATATTTAGTTTAGATTCATAATTACGATTTAGAACGAGTATCACCATCTGGTGTCTTTTGTAATAAACTTATTGTTAACTCAGAGGCATAAATGCTCCTGAAACACTGCCAATAAACTTTTATGTTCAAATTTTCTATTATTTATAAAGTACTGTAACAAAAAGCGAAAACTGATTGATTACATATTTGTAATACAAAGTCTGTTTTAGAAATATATTATCCTTTTAATAAGAATCTGCATCTTTAATTTCACCCTAATTATAATTTGAACTAAAGAAACACAATACATTTAATCAATGATAAAAATTTCTATTTATTTTAAGTTTTATATAAGATTTGTTGAAATAAATTAAGCAGCTAAAAAGGTTTTATCACATAAGTCATACCAATCCTTCATTTTACTGGGTACTTTATCATGGCCTATACGTTTTATGATGGACCACACTGCGACATCAACAATAGAAGCTTCAGTAGAGTTCAAAAACCATACATTTTTATCCAGATGATTGGAAAACTTTGGAATAATGGCTTTTATATATCTTGGCTCTTCATAAGGAAGTCGAAGGCACAGATCCAGAATAGTATCAATTGCATTTGCTTCTAATAATGATTTTTGATTTTCATAGTTGTAATTTATTATTAGCCTTGTCAGATAACGCAGTGCATTTGCTTCACCTTCAATTGGGTAATCATAAGCTTTCGTTACAAGTTCAACATCTTGCACTGTAATAAATAAAATTCAGTAAGAAATTAAATTCTAACACATATAGAAGCGAAGCAATACCTAACACCACGAACTTTTTTTATTTATTTTTATTTAAATTTAATTTTAAAGTTAATACTGTGTTGGGATGAAAACGTTAAAATATCAAGTAGATATAAAATACACAGTGAATTTTTATTCTTTGTGAATGAAATACACATACCATCTTTCCATATGAGTTTTAAATCTATCGTATTAACAGCATCCCTTTGTACATTGACTAATAATTTTTCCTCAAACAAGTTCGTAGATGCATTAGGTGCATTAGAATGTCGATGTACTTCTACATTGAACTTAGTGTCTTTCCAGACTCTTTGAAGGGCTAAAATAGAGTATGGAGGACTTGCTGGATTAGCATGTATTATTATTTCTTCATTAACCGGCTTCTGCAATACATGGAATAAAAATAAAAATGCATCAATTGGATGAAATAAGATGAAAACTAGTAAGTTTTAGAAAATTACCTGATTTACTCGTTTACTCGCAGTTGTTGATGTTTTCTTATCACCGGTTACCCTAACTTTGATACAGAGATATTCAATCTGTTCCTTAAGTTCACAGATTTCATTCAAAATTCTCATCTGCCTGGCCTCTAAAATGTTGTACTCTGGAATTGGCACCTGCATCCAAAATGAATAGAATTAGCATGATGCAACTTGTGATTTAAAAAGCAAAGCTCTAGTCTCAGCTGCACTAAAGACCAAGCACTACATATGTAAAAGTAAACACGGGCATTTTCCTCGACTGGTCAATTAACAAGATCCTCGGATGTCAGGGAAATTGACACTTGTCTCATCGCATGACGTCGAGTCCGCTACATAAATGCCACCGAACCGTCATACCTCCTTACACACTTTTCACGCGACTTCACGATTATACAAGCTTCGCAGCAACATAGCGCATATCAGTTTTACGGTCCTACGTACTTTCGGTGCTCGCTTCACGTGTACCTATAAACGCACATTTTTTTCTCGCGCTCACGGTCCGCGCTCCGCGTGCGGGGGCCCCTCGCGAGATATACGCGGAGGTAATGCGCGTTTTCTCTCCTCCCGATCATTAAATCCTGCGTTCACGCGTATACACTTACACGTACGTTACGGCCCGATCCCGAAAAGATGATCGTGTGACGCGCGCGCGGAGGGGCAGAAGGGAAAAACACACAATATGCACTAGCAACGACCGAGCTTTGGCCATCATCGATCGAGGAGACAGGCCACCAGACGTACCGTCGCGGTAGTTAGCGCACTTACGCCGGAGTGCGGCACGGCATTTTCACTTTTTTCCTACGAGCTGCACGAGCGAGGGAGTCTCGCGTTCGAGGCTGGGACGCGCCGCGACGACGATGGCGATCAGTGCCGTGGCGGTTTTCGGGAGTGTCGCCTGCGCCTGCAACGCTGCGATGGGACTGCCTGATGGTCGTCACCGCGGAATGGATCCACCGCGCCACGTGAGTATTATTCCGTCGGGGGGCCTCCAACCGGCCTCCCGAGATTCCGCGGCCCCGGCAACGGCAACCTCTAACTGTCTGGATAACGGCTAAACCTTCGAAAAACGGATAACCTGACGGCCGATGTCCATGGCGTAGACGTCGCTGCCCTCGGCTTGCTCCTCGTCGCCGCCCTGGATCTTCGGTACCTCGTACATGACCTTCGGCAGAGTGATTTGCTTGGGCAGAGCGACTACAGGCTTCAGGGTATACATGCTGCTCGAGGTGCTGCTCATTTCCGTGCTCAGGGTGGCCTCCAAGCTAGCGGGTAACCTCTTGTGCCTCGTGCTCCCTGCTCGCGTGTCCCCGGAATTTTTCCTTTTCCACCAGCGTCCGCCATTTTAGTCTTTTTTCTCTCTCTTGCCTCTTCTCAGCTTCTTCCCTCTCTCTCACACGTCATTTCTCTATACTCAGTATTATGTTACATGGTCGCATCATGCTTTCGGAGTGGATTTCAAAGTTCCGCGCGAGAAGAACGGAAGATAAACTTTTTTGAAAGAGCCGCCACTCGAGACTCCCGGCTGACGCATGCGTCGAGATGCGCGCGCAGCCTTGACATAAAAATTGCTTTTCGATGCACCATCTTTTTAATTTCAAAATATAACACGAAAAATTGTGTAATCCAAAAATTGCGGTTCACCAGCATGGATTTCTGCATTGATCTAAATCACCCAAAAGCAAAACGATGCATTTACGTTTTAAAAGAATAATCGTTAAAGATGGCGACGACTGCGGACAAACCCGACGGCCAGCGATTGAACATCTGAAAATGATCCAAATGTCAGGTTAGCGATTAGTCACGGCCAATGTCCCAATGTTAATTCAAATGGCATTTTTTTGGAACTTTTCACGAAATCGATGTGCAGAAAAGTGCGTTCCATACAAAATTCCCTCTTCCGAAATTCCGCAAGAAATGTCAGCCTACAGCGGCACGACTTCCGTAGTACAGTAGCCAGTGGGCGAGTTTGGGGGGCGCTACGGTCGCCACGTATGCCGCATACAGAGAAAGCTGAACACCATTCGTTCTCGCACAGATGGCGCGAGTTTTGCATTGCCGTGCGTGTTGTGTTGAGTGTGTGTGAAAAATACATCGCGCTGCCCTCGCTGCGGGAAAACGCGGAAAAGCCAAGGTTTTTTCGGGGCCGGTGGAAAATCGCGCGGACGTGACAGCGTCGGCCAGTCGGGAGTGCGGCCCTTGCGGCCGATTTTTTTCCAGCGAGCTCCACCAGACCTCAAGATATCCCGGGCCCCGCAGAAACACGCGAAATTATATTCCCGATGTGAGTGGAGCCGAGACGAGGGGAGAGAGCGCGAGTGGTGTCCTCTGTCCAAGCATCTTTCGAACTAAGGTTAGGACTTGTTCACTCTAAAAATCGTTTGGGCCGACCGGCCAACCTCGTGCAGCATCGATCGGGCCTCCCCGTTCGCGATTTACCCGTGGCGGAAGCGCATCCTCGGGTGGAGAAGCCACGGTAGCTCGGCAATCGCGGTTGTAAATTGCGTTATTTCGGAGTCGGGTACGATCCCAGCGCCATCCGGCGCCCAAGTGTCAGCAGCTCCTCGAGGAAGGAGCCACGCGATTGGTCGTGCCGCGAGCATCCCGAGGAGGCAACGATTTTCGCGAACCTCCTCGAACGCGAAAATTTCCCGAGCATCCGAAGCCTCCAGCCGGACTGCCTCGTCCAGCCGGTGACTCCTGCTGTGCGAGCCACGGAAAAGTCGGTCGGGCGGACAGACCGAGGTACCCGAGCTCGGTCGATGGCCGCCTAGGCCAACGAGTCCGTGAGCCAATCCGCGACCCCCTTACATATTTGCTCCGAACGCTTATCGCTGTCTCTGTCGCTCTCGCGACTCTAAAGCGCGCGTCTCGCGTGCGCATACAAGCGGCCAAGACACACTGAGCCAGACCTCCCAATCTATCGTGGTCGACTGGCGATCTGAGCGCGAGGCACGACTCTCGTAGAGAAAAGTCACGCCGTATAGCGAAGCGCAATAAACTCGAGAGACCGAGGGCTGCGTGTGCATGTACGTTGAAACACGACGGCGCTCAGCTGTTGCGCACCCGGAGGGCCACCAGCTCGCTTCAGACTTTGGGCACACTCGCTCTCCCTGTTTGGTCACGTGAACAGTTCTGGGGGCCCCCGAGAAATGGCGCAAATATCGCAGCACCAACGCGATGTGTTCTGTACGGCGGCGGCGGCAGTGGTGCACTCCGATCGCTCGTGTTTGTTGACAAGCGCGCCACGTGCTGAGCAAGAGAGATAGAGTGCAAAAAAGAGAAAGAGAGAGAGCGAGCGTGAGAGAGAGAGAGAGAGTGAGAGAGAAAGGAAGGGAGAGAGCGCGTTAAAACTAATCAGATCGGTGGTGGCTTGTTTTTTGCTTTTGACAGTGCGGCAGCAGAGTAAAGTATGACAGGAAGAGGGACGAAGCGACGGGGCCGACCCCCCAAATCGGTGGTGATGGAGAGGCCCAAGAAGTTCCAGTACCACCTTATGAAGAAGCCCAAGTATCTTCAGACCAAGGGATCGGAGACGCCGAGCTCCCAGCCTGGCACACCGACGGCTTCAAGACCGACATCACCCCAGGAGACGCCGACGACCGAGGAAACGCGGCGCAGCACGAGAAATCGCAAGTCCAAGGGACCCAGGGAGAAGCACTCGAGGAAGGGAGGACACTCGAGCTCGACCTACCAGAGACGTGGATACAATACCAGCGTGGACTATCATGACTCCGAGTATCACTATGGTTCTGACTTTGGTGACGAGTCCAGTGAAAAGAGTGACATCGAGGATGATCCCTTACTGCAGAGTGAGGAGGAATCTTCGGAAAGTATAGAGGAACCAGATCCATCCAGTGATAGTGATTTTTCGCTGTCCAGCTTCAGTACGACGAGTGGTACACCCAGACGAACTCTATTGAGTCAGCAGAGACCACCGAGTCCAGAGCCTCTGTGGCTTCAGAACCGTGAAATTCCCCCCTTAGAGCTGCCCAAGTCTTCGGATGATCTGTTAGTTCCTAAAGATTTGGTCATGCCCTGCCTCTCCATATATGAGGTACTCAGGCATTTTCGCACCCTTCTTAGACTTTCGCCATGTAGGTTTGAAGACTTTTGTGCAGCTATGATTTGTGAAGATCAGACCAATTTGCTGGCTGAAATTCATATTACGCTTATTAAGGCTTTATTGCGAGAAGAAGATTCGCAGCAAACTCACTTTGGCCCACTTGACCAAAAAGACTCTGTGAATATAAGTCTTTATTTCGTTGATGCCATGACGTGGCCAGAGGTATTAAGGTCATATGTCGAAAGTGATAAAAGTTTCGATGAGAATATTTTAACGATCCTATCTAACTCAGAATATCCGTTTTCTGGTATTGAGGATAGGATAAAAATTTTACAATTCTTAACTGGACAATTTCTTATAACTAATCCTGTTCGAGAAGATCTACTTCATGAAGGTATATTTCCTTCTCTCAATCATTTTTTCAATAGTCATTATGTTGCTTTTATAAAAATTTAACAAAACATATTTTCTTATATATATAATCTGATTAAAGTTTTATAAAGGTAACATCTTGATTACAGCACAAATTTTATATAATAATTTCAAAGGAAATAACTTTAATTTCAAATTTATAGGAAACCGAGATTATGATGATCACTGTCGAGTTTGTCATCGACTTGGTGATTTACTATGCTGTGAAACGTGTCCAGCAGTATTTCATTTAGAATGTGTTGAACCGCCACTGGTTGATGTACCTCCAGAAGATTGGCAATGTAATATATGTAAAGCTCATAAAATAAGTGGCGTCATGGATTGCATACCTGATGTTGAGAAGAATGGCTTATTATGCAGACAAGAACATTTAGGATTTGACAGGCATGGACGAAAATATTGGTTTCTTGTTAGGAGGGTTCTTATGTATGTATTCTTGTTTGAACTTATTTGTTAGTTTTTATTGAAAGTTGTTATTAAACTTTTCTCTTAATATTTATAGTGAAAGTGAAAATGGTGAGATATGGTATTATAGTACTCCACTGCAGTTAGAAGAATTAATGAATTCTTTGGATAAAAATGAAATGGAAGTTGCGCTTTATAGAGAACTATCCGATTATAAAGATGAGATTAAGCGTCAAATGGAATTAACAGAAACTATCACAAATCAGTATAAGGGCAACAAAAAATCTTATTTAGAAGTGGAAAACAGTATGTATTTTCAAAAAAAAAAAATTCGATTCTTGTACAATTTTTTAATTTCAATTGTATTATTTTTAGGTCTCATTCAAAAAATGCAAAAAGAACGTCAAGAAAAAATAGAAAAAGAAGAGGAGGAAAAGAAAGAAAAAGAAAGACAAGAAGCTGAAGAAATGGTTCGTAGAATACATGAAGATCCTGAATCCTTATTAGAACAATCTACAACACCATCTGAACAAACAGAAAATAAAAGTCCTAAAGAAGGTGAAGAGCAAGCAGAAGCAGCTGATAAGCCAGCAGAAGGAGAAATAAATTCAACTGAAAATATAGAAAATGGAAATAAGCCTAAAGTTGATAGTGATGACATGGAAGTAGAAGAGATGACAGAGGGTGTTGATAAAGATGGTAAGTTATCATCTTAAAATTTACCTGTTACTTCTATTATGCATTTAAGTATTTCAATTATAGTTAAAATCATTGATTTTACAGGAAAAAAACACAATATAGTAACAAGATCAAAAACTGGTTCACTTACACCAAGAACATTTAATATCGATGAATTAAAGAAAAAGCCTCTTGGACCTGGAACTGAGGTGGACAAAATAGAGAAGACTTTAAAAGATGAAAGCGATAATGCACGACTAACCCGACTAAAAGCGCATCAAATAGCGTCAGGCACTCACCTTTTCAAGTTAGGCATGGACAACACCTTCAAGTCATACGTCAATCAATACAGTACGAACACGATCGCATTGAACAAAATTCAGCGAAACGAAGAGCGCGATAAAAAACGTCATCTTTCTCACAAATTCGCCCTAACTCAAGCTATAGACTTCAAATGGATCGGAAGCCTCACAGGTACCCGCGCTTTGCTAGTCCAGACTCTACGTCAGACGATTCTCCAATTGGAAAGTAGCATTCAAGCTCCATTCATGCACACAAATTGGCCACTGCTGCGCAAACCCTGGACTACCCATGTAGGATCCTGTGTGAATCCGCGAGACTTTGCGCGCACTCTCATTGCTCTGCAAGCTTGCATCAAATCCGTTGTATTTGCCACTGTTTGGCATGAACAACTGGGTCATGTTAAGTTGCAGAGGGTCACGGCACTCGAGCGCGAAGAAAAGAAGAGGCTCGACAAAAAAGAAAAGAAGGAGAAAGAAGATGAGGAGGAAAGGAATCGCCTAACGTTTAATTTCGTCAAATACACTCTGGGCTTAAAGCATCAAATATGGAAGCAAAAGGGCGAGGAGTATAGGGTGCATGGACAATGGGGTTGGCTGTGGATCTCGGCGAGTCGTCGGTATAAATCTGTAGATGTCAGTAAAATGGGTTTACGTGCTGGACCTCAGAAGATCATGGTCCAAGTGAGGGATCAGATAGGCTTGAAGATATTGGCGGTGGATCCATCAACCTATGAATTTTTAATCAAAGAATACTGTTCACCCGAAAATACGAATGGTGCGGACAGTAAGGGTAAAACTATTAAGCAGGAAATTAAAACCGAAGAGGTCGCGGGTGATAAAAGTACGGAAGTAAAACAGGAAAATCAAAATGAAAGTAGTGAGAATAAAGAGGTGAAGATGGAAACGAGCGATGACCAAAAATCAGAAACTAAGACGGAATTCCAAACGCCTAAACAAGAAACAAAAATAAACTTACCATGTGAGTACATTTTACTTTGTATTATATCAATTTACGCGACTTGAGATTTTAATTTTGACTACTAGAAATTGTTTAAAAAAGTCGGGATAGTTTTGATAAATATTTTCGTATTTTCTCTACAAATATAGAAATCGAAAAACGAGATTTAATTTTCGTCTTTAATAATTATGTACGATTTTTATAATATAATATGAAATATTATATAAATTAATTAAGTTTTATTATTTTATATTGTATTACTTCACTATATTAAAATAAAAGATCCAATATATGGACAAAGTAAAAACTGGTACGTATACTCAGACAACAGATCAACATTGTAATTATTTGTATTTGTATTTGTATTTATATTTATTGAACTAAACAGGTAAAAGCCCTTATGCAGTTGATATATTCTTAATTAAATAATATAACTTAACTATAAAGTAAAGATAAATAAGAATATAGCCACTCCGAGGCACGCATACATTTGATGATTATCTTTTTTATATTTCTATTTACCACTCTTTAAGAAAATAAACTTTGTAAGAGAAATAACAATGATAATATATGATATTTGCCTCACTACAAAATAACATAAATTAAAATTTTTAACATTTTTAAAAGTATTTGAGTCCACATTGGATCGTGCATTAGTGAGAAAAAATTGTTGTGAAGCAAATAAATTAAAATATATTAAGTATTATTCTACTAAATATGAACTACAAAGAAGTAACCAATTTTTTTAATTTACTGTAATAATTGTAGAGTAAAAAATTATTCAAAACGTATTGCAGGAATTGCAAATGATTGACGTGTCCGAGTATACCTTCCATTTTTATAATCATTACCCAGAACTTTAATTTGGACACAAATTATCTCAAAAGGGCATAATAATCTAAAAACTGATAGTTATTTACATCTTAATAAAAACTGTTTCACCCACATAACTACTCAATAAAATCATAAAACAGAGTAATAGTTAATTTAAATTGATTAAATTATAAACTAAGCTAGCATAAAGTTTTACTATCCTTAGTTTTAATACTTTTAATAAATAAATAAATAAATAAATAAATTTGTCTGAGGACTGCTTGCAAAAATGTTGAATAGTCTGTTCAACTATTACAGCAAAGAGACTTTTGTAAAAACATCTAATCAATAAGAAATAGTCTAGATGTAACAGTAAAGTTAAAGTAAAAGGTTTTCAAATTTTTGAAAATTGTATTAAATAGATAGACTTCACCTTTCCTTTTATTTAACATCCAGGTGTTGGGTACTTTACCTTATTTCAAATATTTAAAAAAAATTGTTTTATTAAACCATTATATAAATTTATTTTAATGTATTTTTCTCTCTTATACAGTTTTGGCTGGAATGAAAATTCAAAAAGTTTTCATGCCTGTCTCAGAATTTGAAGAAATTGATATCACTAAAGCGTTAACAACATCAGGACGCGTCTTTTACCCAAAAATTGGAAAGAAAACGCGAATTGACGATTTTCTTGCTCGTCGCACACATCTTAAGTTATTGGAAGAAAGACGGCTTTCGCAATCCGAAAAGCTAAAGGAAATAGCAAATCGAAATAGTCAGAAAGAAGAAGAAGCTGACATAGATATTGAAAATACTGAGGATGGTGGAGGTGATGCTACTATCCAAAATATATTATCAGGCAAACAGCCGAATAAAGCCACCAATTCTAGCACAAAGGGTTTGCTGGCTGCGATAGCAAAGCGCATCCAGCAAGATCGAGCGCAGTATGCAAAGTTGACTCACCTTGGTGGTCTCAATATGCCTTGTTACTCGCGCTACTGCAACATGGCTACTAAAAATTTAACGAACAAAACAGTTATTACACCACAGGGTTTGGCGAGCAATTGTTACTCTCCGATCTGTCTAAAAAAGCTTCGTTTGAAACGAGATCTTGTTATGATGCTCAGAAAAGCTAATGCACTGAATAATTATCCATCTGCTACGTTGAATGCATTCGAAGGTCAATCTGCTAATGTGAAAACAGAAGTTAGTGAGGATAGTAAGGATAACATAGTGAAGATGGAGTCAGATCCAACGACAGCTCCAGCATTACAGAGTTCAGAAGGTTCTCAGGATGGCGGAGGAGATGCATCTCAAATTAAAAAAGTGAAAACTGAATTGGTAAGCATGCATTGTAGTTTAATTAGTTTTTGTTACTGCACTGAATTATTATTATAATTAGTAATGACTAGTAGTTGATATGCTAGTAATAATTATTTTATTTATAGGATGAAACAACTGATAGTAAGGTTAATCAAACAGTTGTTACAACAAATAGTGTCATAACGACAACTACTGTAACTACAACCACACAGCAAATAAAAACCGTTGATGGTGTTGTAAAGACCATGCAAGAACTTGTAACATCTTGCAATGCTACAGATGTGAAATCGGAAGTTAAAACAAGGTAAATTCAATTTCTAATTAATAAAAAAGATCTTTTTTTAAGTTGTATTTTTTCTTGAAGACATAATATATATTACAGTGTCACTACATCTTCGGTGCCTAAAACTACAACTATTGTAAATCGAAGAGGAAGAACTGTACAACGATTAATTTATACTAAAGAATTAAATGCCGATGGCTCTGAAAGAATATATTCAGCAACTTCCACGGAAGGGAAGATCTACTTAAAGAAAGTTGCAATATCTTTAGCAGACAGAAGAAAAAAACGTATACCTGTAAAATATCCTTTGTGTTCGACTTTCTGCAGCAAAAATAAGCAACGTAGTATATTAGTTCTGCCACAGCACGAATTAAGAAAATTAGCGCGAGCTGGAGGTCGACAACCAGTTCAAGGATTCCATCACATGGCTAAGGTTTTTATTTATTCTTTTATTTTTTTGCATATAAAAAACTAAAGAAATAAAATTTACTTTATAAACCTTTTTTTTTTTCAGGCAAATATGTCAGTATGGCCCTATCCTTGCCCGAGACCTCTTTTCAAAACATGTTGGCTTTACCGAACGGTAGGCTTGAAGTCTCTTGCAGCTGCAGCAATTCAATTAAGAATACTGTGGTCATGTTTGAGGTGGGATGATATTTCTGCCAAACCTCTATCAAATGATGGAAAACATCAAATCACTACAGACACTGAAATCATGTCATTAGAAATTTTGAAGCATCGACACGTTGGTCAATTTATGGATAAGACTCAGTATTTGCGTAGGAAAGTAGTCATTCCATTAGAATTGCCAAAGCAAGTGAGAGGTAAGCAAAAAATAACAGAAAAAAAAAACGTGGAAATAATATTTATTTTAAATCTATTGATTCTAATGAATTATTACATTTTCAGAAGTAACGTCAATACGCAGTGGTTTGCGGAAAAGAAAACGGCCAGAATCTCCACAAAGTACCGAACCTCAGGTATCGGAAGAATGGGTCGATGAAGACAAACTTGAACTTTGGGAAATAAAACAATATGGAGAAAGGTAAAATGAAAAAAATAATATGTTAAATTTTCATGATTTTTCGTCACCCCTGAAGCTTTTGCATTGTGATATTGTTTTACTCCTTATCTTGCACTTCCTTGCTCGTCATTTACCACTATTTTGTCTATTGGGATTTATAATCATATACATTGTGTACAAGTTAAATTTTTTATTTCTTTTTTTTTTCATGTACTCTATCATATTTATTTACAAAAATCATTCCTGTCATATCTTAACACCACTTAATACTAACTCCTTTTGCTTGGTGCGTGTGTCCCTTGTTTAGGTTAGAGAAGGCTAATGCCCAGATTATTACTAGGAGTAGATCCGGGGTACCTCAGACAATAGTTGTAAGTGGCAATAGAGCCAGTGGTGCCATTTCTGCAACTGATCAACTTGTCAGTGGTAAATCCACACCAGAAGAAATCAAAGAAAAAATGGAACAGCAGCTGCGTCTTCAAAGAGCTGCTCACCAACAAAAAAGAGCTTTGGAAAACTTAAAGAATCCTGGTACACCTGGTACTCCTGTAACTCAACTCGTTAAGGTTACTACCAACTCTACTCAAGGTGAGTGTTCAATTTTTCTAAACATTCAATGTTATTATGAAACCTTTTATATTAAAACATTTATATGTATTTTAAGATGGTACTCTTAAAGTAGTTACCAAAGTTGCTATACCAGCAAATCCTGCTACACCTCAAGGAAAGTCACAACTAACTTCACTACTTACTACACCCACTCAAAATAAGTTTATCGGTACTAGACGCATTTACATGACTAAAGGTATAATTTGATTGCAAGCATCATTATTAAAAGTATAATCTCAAGTCATCCTAATTTTTTAATACAAAATTTGATTAATTTCTAGCTGCAGATGGTACTACTAGGGTTATTTCTGGACCTACAAGTATTTTGCCAAAAACGCCACAACAAGCACAAACACCTAATCAACCGTCGCTCATAAAAATTACTAGTCAAGGTAACGAAAACGGCTATAATTATGCCTTCAATGCCCCTAATAATTTTTACAAAAAATTAAATTGTGCATTCTCCATACAGCAGCCTCAAATACACCTGTTCCGCACATACAGCAAAAGGTACAAATTTTGCGCGGCCCGGACGGAAAGTTGCAGGTTCGTGGCTTAATGCCGGGTCAGCAATTGGTCCAGATGCCAGATGGTAAGCTCCATGTGCTGAATACGGCTCAGACTATTGCTGCTGCAACGCCTCAGCAACAGCAGGCGACGACTCCAGCTACGCCATCCACTGGTGCAGTCACGCCGACCATCCAGGCGACAACTAAAGTAGCTAATGCGGCAAGTACTGTCAAGGTGTCACAAGCTACGACTACCACACCGAGCAAAGTGACTCCCGTGAAAGTGGCAGCAAACCAAGTGCAATCAGAGACTACACCACAGCAACCACCTGTGCAACTGCAACAGATTGTTCAGACTGGACAAAGATTAAAGGCTGCCATCGTAAATCCTGGTACCATTACTACTCCCGTTCTTCAGCCGCAAAAGAATACTTTTGTCGTAGCTAACACCGGTCAAGTCATGCAAGGAACACAGGTATGAATTTGTTTAATTTTTATATTATAAAATTTTTTATTTAGGGTACAATAATCTCAAATGGATAGTCATTAATGACTAAATGTGACCTGTTGGTTATTCTTCTATTCGTTCTAAAAATTAGGAAATAATTATGTAAAATTATTGATTTTTTGAGCTTAACTAAAGATTTAATATTAATGGACTTTAATTGCTCGTAAAACTTTATAACTAAGTAAAACAACAACACCAATCTTGATTTTGACAAGCCAATTTATTTAAATTTTTGTCAACGTTTCGACCATTTCGTTTATGGTCATCTTCAGGGCTATACAAGTAATTATATACATATTTACAAAGTAATAGTTATTACATCGAATTTGCATTTGCAAAAGAAGAACTCACCACAATATTCTTATAAAACTAGCGGGTATTTAAAATGTGTTTAATAAAATTATGAACTGTCACAACCTATAAACTTTATAAAAAATATAATTTTAATAAAACGAAAGACAAACCTTACTATACGGTTTTAATTTAAAATACATTTACCATAAAAAGCTATTTTGGAAAAGTCACATTTAAAAGTCAAATTTAAATAATGCATCTCGGAAAGAGATGTTTGTCAAAGTGAGATTGAGCTAAGACTGAACCCAACGTTGCGTAAATTTGAACCAACACAACAATAACAATAAGAATTGTGATATAAGAAAACATACATATTAACATACTAACTCTCTACTGATATTCTCTATAGCTACTTTGCTTGTTTTAAGAACTGTATATCTGTTTTTCGGTTAATATTAGATTTATGTGTGTAAATGTGTAACATTTCTGAAAACGCACGTTTGAACCTATTCCATCCTCTATCCAGAAGTATTACTTTATCAAAGGCAAATGTGTGCCCGGTCTCCATTGAGTACAACGCCAGTGCAGAATGTTCATCTGATTTTTGGACACAGTTTGAATGTTCCGTTATCATTTTTTTTCAACAACTGTGCACACTGACCAATATATACCGCCAAGCACTCCCCGCAATTAATTTTATATACTATGCTTGGAACATCTAATTTTTGGATAATAAATCTAATATGAACCGAAAAACAGACATACAGTTCTTGAAATAAGCATACAAAGTAGCTATAGACAATATCGGTACAGAGAGTTAATACATCATAGTCAGTTTCCTTTAGCCTTTTGTAATTGTATATATATATATGGGACGTTTCGCGGCAAACCTCCCAAGCCAGTAAGCGGGCGCCCAAAACCTCACCTTTTGATCGCGTTGAACTATAGCGCACGCTATAATATAGGCTATAGATTATAGCGGTCCGCACTGGTTTGTCGCTGCGGATACGTGTTCACCATTTAATTCCTCGAAAATATCAAAAAAGCCCTATCTGGAAAATAGTTATTTCGATGTAAAAAAACCTGATCTTTCGATCTAGAGTATTAAAAAAAATATTAAAATTACACTTTTTAAGATATAACACGTTTTACGTTTTTTCAAGGTTAAAACGAGAAAATTATTAAAAACAAATGTCACTACAAGAAAGCTGAGGAAAAAATACATCGAAAACGTATACGAACTTTTATCGATAGATGCATTTTCATACCGCAGGGACGCGTTCAAAAGGTGAGGTTTTGGGCTCCCGCTTACCAGCCTGGGAGGTTTGGCGCGAAACGCCTCATATATGTATGTTTTCTTCTATTATAATTCTTATTGTTAATGTTGTGTTGGTTCGATTCAAATTTACGCAACTTTGGGTTCAGTTTTAGGTCAATCTCACTATGACTAACATCTCTTTCTGATAAACATTATTTAAATTTGACTTTTAAATGTGACTTTTCCAAAAGAGCTTTTTATGGTAAATATATTTTAAAATTAAAATTAAAAGTATAATAAATGTATAGTAAGGTTTGTCTTTCGTTTTATTAAAATTATATTTTTTATAAAGTTTATAGGTTGTGACAGTTCATAATTTTATTAAACACATTTTAAATACCCGCTAGTTTTATAAGAATATTGTGGTGAGTTCTTCTTTTGCAAATGAAAATTCGATGTAATAACTATTACTTTGTAAATATGTATATAACTACTTGTATAGCCCTGAAGATAACCAAACACGAAATGGTCGAAATGTTGGCAAAAATTTAAATAAATTAGCCCGCCAAAATCAAGATTGATGTTGTTTTACTTAGTTAAACAAAGTTTTATAAACTGCACAGAGTATTCAATAAAAAGTGATTTTTACTATTTATATTATGATGTATTCATTTTAGATGATCTCAACATCTGGCCAAGTCATCACTGCAAATCAAATAGTAGTTAATAATCCAGCTTTAGCACAGCAATTAGCCTCCGGTAAAGCTCAACTAGCGACCATAGGTGGTCAACAAGTTTTACTACGAAACACAAGCACAGGCAATATAGTCCAGCTTAACTCACCAAATGCTGGTCAAATTATAGTCAGGAATGCGGTTACACCAACAAAAACTCAAACAGGTTTGTTTAAAAATGGAGTAAATTAAACCAAGTGGAAAAAACTATCATTTATGTTATATCTTCGATGTTATATTTTATAGTAGCCGCTGTTCAGCAACAACAGATAGCTGTACCATCTACTACAACAGCGACAGTCAGCGAAACACCGGTTATTAGCACAGGCATAACCACAACTCCGGTAACTACTTCAGCCGTTGTGACTACACCAACTACACCGACGACTCAAGCATTGCCAACTACAAATCCTGCCCCGACGACCACTGTAACTCCTGGAAGCGTTGAAGCCTCATTGTTGGCTGGTCAACCTCCTGGCACTGTCATTAAATGCGTCACTGCCCAGGTCATACAAACAACTCAAGGACCGCGAATAGTTCTCCAGGGCCTGCAAGGAACCGATTTCACTCCTAATCAATTATCCATGGTCCATCAGCAGGTCAAGCAGCAGTTGCTTAAAGCTCAAGCGACAGCCGGAAAGCAGGGTGTTCTAGGACCAACAAAGATCTATTTGGCGGTGCAACCTGCCCCGGCTCAATCTCCACAAAATCAAACTCCCCAAACTTCAACGTCTCAGAGTGCGACAACACCGACTAAGAAGCCACAATCTACAACGGTAATGCAGCCTTCGGTCCCCGATCAAAAGGCTGTCAATACTGAGATTCAAATAAAAACTGAACCAGCTGATGAAGTGGTCAAACCGGCCGAAGTACCTTCGCCAAAAAAAGCGAAGGTTGTTGTCCAACAGGTACAACGTGGAACTACAACGGAAGAAGAGCCTCCAAGAAACAGTGTGGCAAATGGACAACAACCTGCTCAAACATCGAAGGAATTGAGTCAGTCTACAGCCAACAAATTCGTACTTACTCCTGACTACATTCAACAAAGTGAGTTAAACTTTTATTAAACAGAATTTTTAGAACAGAAGTAATGTAAGTTTACTGTTTTGGTGTTCATGTTACAGCCATAAAGAACGCGTTAAAACAAGAAAATCTTAATCCTGAAATAGAAGAAAAGCTGCTTCAACTACAGAGGTACCAGGAAAAACAGATGAAGGGTACGGAAGGTTCTGCTACCGGTGCTCAAGGTCACAGTACTCCAGTTTCGTCAGCTCCTCGAGCTCCTGCACGTAAACGGCCCACACCCGTGCCTCACCCTCCATCCTCTGCAACACCAGTTGCTACACACATTGGTGCTAATGAAAAAGATGAGTGGATAACAGATACTCCGAAGAGAAAGCCACTACCTAAACAAGAGCATCGTGATCTGTCTAAGTAAGTGGAAATAATATTATTTCATCATTTTATTCATATTAAGTCCTTTATTTTTATTACAATGTACACAATTTTTTATTAAAGGTCGCACAAATTAAGTGAGTCGATGGACAATGATACGACGTCAAAGAATCAACGTTCCAACAAACTTAAAGAGACCCAAGAACAAAGAAGAAAGCAACAAGTGCATTCCCGAATGCAAGTTCTCTTATTTAGACACAAAGAGCTTTTAAAAAAAGACATACTCAAAAGAAGGGCCTTACTTGAAAAGGAACTTCAGATCGATGTTCAAGTTAGTATAAGTGTAATGTAAAAAATTAAGAAAATATTAAGAAACTTTAATATTAAAATATATATTATTTCTGAATTACAGAAAGATCTTTCAGCTGAGCTTGCTAGCAGAACGAAGGCTGAAAGGCACAAGCAAGATGAAGTTAAAGTGGGAAGTGCTAAGCGAAAGGCAAACGCTCAACCTGCACAACAAATCAGTCCACTAAATAAGAACAGACCAAAGAAACAAAAGGTACAGGGACATGCGCCAATGGTGGGTTCGATAGCGTCTAACAGGATAAAGAAAGAGAAGTTATACTGTCTTTGTAGGACGCCATATGATGAAACTAAGTGAGTACACAAAAATAATTGATATTCAAATCAGTATAGTAATTTGGTTTAAAAATTAATACCTTTAATTACTTTTATAGATTTTATGTTGGTTGCGACTTATGTAACAATTGGTTCCATGGTGATTGCGTAGGCATCACTGAAGAAATGAGTAAAACGATGTCAGAATTTGTTTGTACCGAGTGTCGACATGCACGAGAAACCCAGGAGTTGTATTGCTTATGCAAACAACCATATGATGAATCTCAGTAAGCCTCATTTGATTTTTTAAATTTTAATTTAAATCATTTCTAAGCACATATAAAATTTAATATTTTCATTTTAGATTTTATATTTGTTGTGACAAATGCCAGGACTGGTTTCACGGTAGATGCGTTGGTATTCTTCAATCAGAAGCTGACAACATTGATGAATACGTTTGTCCAAACTGCCAACGAAATTCATCTGTCAATTTTGCTAATATGAAAAACCTTAATATGAAGGACCTTGAACTTTTGAAAAAACTTATTAAACAAATACAGGTAAAATTGATTTATCATAACTATAATCATTAAATCACTGTTGAGTAATAATTCGTAATAATATTTTACTAATATTTATAATTTAATTAATATTACTTTTTATTGCGAATAGGGACATAAAAGTGCATGGCCATTTATGGAACCTGTAGACCCTAATGAGGCACCTGATTATTATAAAGTTATCAAAGAACCAATGGGTAAGTGCATTTATTTTTTACATGTATCTATAGTAATATGTCTAATATTCAAATCAGTATTAATAATGTGACATATTTTTCAGATCTTCAAACTATTGAACTGAGAATAAATGATAGATCATATAAAAAACTCAGTGAATTTATTGGTGACATGACCAAGATATTTGACAATTGTCGTTATTACAATCCCAAGGAATCGCCCTTCTTCAAGTGCGCTGAATCATTGGAGACATACTTTGTAAATAAGATTAAATGTTTAAGGGAAAAGTTCTCGGAAGGGAAATGAAGATGAAAATAATGAAAGAAGTGTCAATGTTGTAATTATCAAGTTAGAATCGGGCTGTCCCAAAGTCATCAGAAAAGACGTTGGTAGACGTTTATAATGACAAAATGTCGGACATTCAAAATAGATAACACCCGTTATAATTTCAGATGTCATAAAGACGTCTAATAAGTCATCTTTTATTAAATCAATAAGGCGCATTTATTTCTAATCAAATAAGGATTAATGTGTCAAAAATTTTATACATCAACATATTGTTAGTGTTTAAAAGATGACTTTTAGACATGCCTTCTTGTGCACTTTCAGACGTCTATATAAGTAATGAATTTCTATTTATTTTAATTAATAAAAGTACAAAATTAGATTATGATTATAAAACTTTTATTTCAATTGCATCAAATGTTTTATGAAAATCCTATTCGTTATACAGTACTATTTAAAATATTTAAATTCACTCTAATACAATACGTAGAATTTTTTTTTCTGATAATAGTCAACATGAAATTCTTCGAAGTACAACGAGTATTCGTTATGCAATAGTGCTCTATCAAAGTCAAAGTAATAATTAAACTCACTAGAATGCATTATATATAACAATTTAATCCAAACAGCAATTATATTAATCCATTCTTTTTTGAAAGTATGATGAATATTCGTTTTACGATACTATTTTGTTAATAGTTCATTTGACTACATAAAATAAATATTTTTCTGAAAAAGAAAATTGTGGTTGAAAAATAAATCGAATGAACTTTAATTTTCGAAATTACGTTTTGAAAACAGAAAATATTTTTTTAATAATATGTTGAAAAAAAATCCAGCCTTAGCAATTAAAAAAAAAGTAAAACTTGTAACTAAAGTAACGTATAAAAATCTATTTAGCTGCAAGGTGCATATGATTGCATGCCCAATGAAGCCAGTCTGTAAAGCCATGTTACACTTTGTCCTTCGTTACCCCTTTGTTCAAATACAATCCCATAACTTTAGATTAAGAATGGTAGGTTAAGAAAAAAAATTGTACAGTATTAAATATGTTTATATGTAATTCATTTAAGGTTTTTTAAAGAGTAAAATTGATTAAATTTAACCAATTAATTTACAAATTGAAGTGCTGTAAACATGATCCAATGCATTATTTAATCACATCCCATTCCTAACTAAATCCAATACTTTGAAACTGCAATTATGTATTACAAAATTTTGTTTTACATTTAAAATACACATCTCTAGACTTCATTTTTCTGTGTTAATCACTTTTACAATGAATTAAACTCTACTAACTATGTATATTAAAAATTTTAAATTTCGCATTCTTATGTAATTTGCTTTTAATGTTTAGTTTAATAATGACAAAGATTTAAGGAAAAAAATTGTTTTCTATAATATGGTATAATTTTTTAGATTTATTTACAATTTTTTTATTAAGATGTATTATAAAAATAAAGTTTCATTGAAGTTAATGTAATTTGAAAGTTAACAGCATTCATAAATATTTTTAAATACATCATGCTCAACAAGTTTGAGTAAATGATTTTTGAGTGTCATTTTTACTTCGCTTTTGACTTCACACTCGCTGCAAGCTATCTTTCTTCTATAGAACTGTACTTAGTTGTAAAAATTTTGATTTAAGAATTGAATGCAATTAATGATACCACAAATTTCCAAAGTTGTTTGCATGATTGAGTTGCATGTTGATACAGTATAAGCAAGGTTAATACTATTATATAAATATACAATAGAATTTATATCAATTTATGAATAAGCTGAACTGCTAGTTTGTAACATGAAACAGTTATAATTACATCTTCATGTAGCAAATTAAAAACTTTTTCAAGAACACATTTTTTGCCTGAAATATACAAGTCAGTAGAATGTAAATTAAAAAATTCAACATTTTTTGCATTTAAAATTTTTTAAATTTATTGTAAGCAGATCCATGGTAGTTATTTTTTACTGGATTCGACTTTTGCTTAAGTTGCACAAAAATAAATTTGACAGGGTTTTTGAGCTCGCTGTTTACGAACCTATTACAATTTTAAAGAAAAATTAATTTTTCATGAAATGTAAAAAGACAAAGTTTAAGAACTAAATAAAAATACATCTTTTTCTATTGAACACTGCTTTAAAATCAATTCCTTCCAAGATAACAGTGGGAAAATGGTCAAAAACGCATTAATTGTCTAAAAAAGACGTCTTTTAGAGCATTATTAGCATAAAAAATATTAGTTTCTCACAAAAGTGTTAAATGTAAAATTTGTAGAGCACAAAAAAACAAAACTTTTCTCTATTGAACATTTTTTGCTTGATGGAACGATTCATTTTAAGATAACTAGTGGAACCAGTTGTAGAAACAGCAAGTAACGGTCGTGCCTTACATGCAAAAAGCTTCGCTTTTTGATACCTTGCATCGCGATCATTACTGGGATGCGTCAGCGCTGGTTGATAAATGATACCGGAAATATGATCATATTAGCTATTATCTAAAAAATTTTAGTATAGGTATAGGTATACATGTTTGTCTTTAATCCAATGAAAGCTGTCTTCAAAACGCATTAGTTTTTTAGAAAAAAATGTATTTTTGACCATTGAATGTTTAATTATTATAAGTAATAAATTATTTCGTAGTTATCAAAACACATATAGCATGTTAAAAGTGTGTTGAACTTACGTATATAATATATAGGTATATAGGCGTAAAGTATAAGGATGCATAAACTTCTAATTGCTTGCTTTATACTACTAAAACGTGTAAGGTATCAATGTTGCATATATAGAATATTGCCTGTTTCATAGTATAATATATTTGATTACAAATGGAATAAGATTATGTTTTATTATCATTTTGTTATTTTTAATAAAATGTTAGTGACATAAGTTTACAAAATCATGTTTAATAATTATATCTTGAATCGAATTGAGCTATTTTAATAACTAAAAATTAATCATAGAGATACCTAATTATACAATAAGTGTAATGATAGATGTTATCGATCCAATTTGTTTAATATAATAATTATATAATGTATACTTGAATGTAATTATCTAGAATTTAAATAGTCGCGCGTTTTTTAACAGGTGCATCAGATATTTTTAAGATGAAAGTTGTTTGGAATTTGGTCGCAACGGCTCGAGTTCAAAATATCTATGTAACCTACCTTATACTTATATATAATACATACATACATAAATATGATTATGTACTTAGCAGGACCAGAGATGAGCACGACCATTCGTAAATTTGATAGCATCATAGTGTTATACAGTTATCAAAAGTTAGCGAAATAAAAGTTCAGGCCACATGCAATTCATATTCTTATAATTCAGTGTATCAAAATACGTAATTGTTGTGATATCAAATTATCAACACGTGATAACGTTTGTACAATAATGTCGTTGTTAGATACTAATAATTATTTTTCAATAACTGATATTTTGGTAAAGGAAGAACGTATACAATGTGAAATTCAGCAAGTTTTACCTAAACTTGGATTTCTGTGTGCAGCTTCTAAAAAGGATGATTTAGAGCCAGGAACTAAATTGGATTTTCCATTGTGGTTAGCAGAGGCACTACGCAGTGGCAGAGTACCAGTGATTAGTTGTGAAGTTCCAAAGATTTACAAAAGTAGTTATAGAGAAATTCTTCAAGCTGATGCCTGTGCAGTGGAATTAAATAAGTGGAATCAACACTACTACGAATTAGGTTTACAACTCCCACAAACTAATCACGATGATGCTCAAAAACTTCCTGAATTTCTTCTTGAAGTATTTAAAAATAGATTTAGATCAACCATGGACTGGGAACAAAATTCCATTGTCACACCAGCGCTGCGAGGACAACTTTCAGTTCTAGAAAGAAAATTACTCTTACAAGGCAATAATGATAGACTGCAATTAATTAATTGGTTAAATAAAGGAGTCAAACACATTAAAACTTCCAGTGTACTTCACAATATAAAAAAACGCAAACGTTTAAATATCTAACTCAGAGCATACTTCTTTTTACCCTTACGTACAAACTATTTATTAAATCTCATTTTGTATTTTTGGTATTTTTGTAATAAACATTTGCATATTATATGTATACTTCATCATAGTACTTTCAAAAAGTTGTATATACATTAATCGGCCCTTTTCAGGGCTATAAATCAATCTTGTGAACATTGATTTTCCTCCTCTTGTTAATTGATAAGTAATCATTGAATTATATTGTTATTTATTTATGTAAAAATAAAAACAAAAAATTAATTGTAAAATAAAATGGATATGGTGATTTTAATAAAGATTTTTTGTTATTTTTTATGTAATTATTCTGTTGGCAATGATCTTTTTATATAAAAGCATACAATACTTTATTTTTATAAAAAAAAAAAGCATGTACAACACATTTGATTAATTGTTTTAAATAGAGTAAGCATAAAGTTTACTCATGTAAAACTTTTAAACTAAAACTATGTAACTTACAAATTGTTAATAGGAAATAAATATTTTAACCAACTTATAAACTCTATAGATATTTAAAAAAGGACAGTTTAAAAATATCAAATAAAATAAATTTTTCTTGAGTATGTTTTATAAATAAATTTTTATTATTTACTTAAATATATTTGATATCTGGTTAAAGAATGTATTTAATAATAGAAAAGTTGTAGAACAATTCAGTATGTACATATTTTTTTTTCATCATACATCTTTAAATCATAATTTGTATACAACCAAAGTAAAATAAAACGATTATAACAATAAATTTGCGTTTCCAAATTTAACAAAATTAATTTTTTGAATGTTACTATTTTACAATTTTTTTCTTGGTACCTATCATTCATTCCGCGAAAAGTTATGATTAATATAAAAAATCATTTCAATAAATAATTTCTTTCATGTATCAGCCCTTTTTCACGCATGCGATGCATAACATATGTATGTCGTGCATGTCGTGTATCGCAGTAATTTCAGTCCGAAATATAAAAGAGCTTTATTTTCCACATTTAAAATCAGATGACACGAGCCAGTGTTATGTTATAGGATGAAAACCATTAGCTTTTGATATAATACAATTCATATGAGATTGATGGAAGTTATCGGGAAGCTGTACGAGAAAACTATATAAAATAACGTTCTATATAAACATTGATCTTACGTTAAGTAATATATAATAATACAAAAAGTTTGTACACGATTTAAACAAGCGACAAATTGCGCAAATCCTTCTTATCGACGTATCGAAATATATTATAGAAAACAACATGAAAGGTGTCAGCATCGCATCTCAGTATACGACTGAGACCCGTCAAAGCCTTCTTCATGAGCGCCTGCCTCTTGAGCTCCTTGGAAAATCGCTCGGACAGCAAGTCGTGATAAATGGGAAAGTATTCCGTGAGTTTCTCAGTCTCGAAGGCGCTGATCACTTGGGCGTTCCTGGCATAGCGACCTAAATTCGGAGCCACGAGTATTCTGTAAAAGGAGACCGCCGAGCCGTTGATGAAGGACTCGGCCATGAAAGCCAACTCGGCCTTGCACTTTTCGTAAAACTCCTGCAGGTCGTCGTACTCGGCGATCATGTCGTAATGCGTCTGATTGAGCCTATTGCCCTGAGCCTCGAGTTTCGCGATGTGCCTCAGCACGTACTGGACGATTTTCGTTATGTCGACGTCGAGAGCCGCGCCCAAGACAGTCTCGTTCCTGCTGGTCTTGACGTCTATGTCCGCACCGCTCTCGAGCAGCAGCCGCACGGAATCGCTGTGTCCGTTGCGCACCGCCGAGAAGAGCGGCGTGTCGCCGTGGATGTTGCCGGCATTGATGTTGGCGCCTCGCTTCAGCAAGAACTTGATGCAGTTGAGCTTGTTGGAGAAGGCGGCGAGATGGAGGGCCGAGAGTCCGGAGCTGCACTTCTCCTCGATGTCGAAGTGGTGACTGTCGACCAGGAACTTGAGCACGCTCTTGTCCTTGTTGAGGACCGCGTGATGCAGCGGCCATATCTTGCTCTTGCTGAGCTTGCACCTGGTGAGGTCGACCCCGTGGTCGATGAAGAGCCGCACCGCGAGCTCGTTGCCGTAGAGCAGGAGCACGCTGTTGAAGGGTGTGCTGATGTTGTAGCTGCTGTCGCTTACGTCCGCCCCGTGTTCGAGCAGCAGCCTCAGGATGTCGACGTAGAGGAGGTCGTCGACGTTCGACCGCTTAGACATGACCGCGTAGTGCAGTACGCTGTAGCCCTGGTTGCACTTGGCTCTGACGTCGGCGCCGTGCTCCAGCAGTATGAGGATAACGTCTTTGAAGCAGAAGTCAGCGGCGAGCTAATCGCATCAAATGAATCACGATCGATATTGTTAGACGTCATTGCAGTTGATCTATTTTCTAGTAGATAAATCTGTTTCGTGCATGACATTACATCCTGCCCTAGCTTTTGGTTGTTACATTTACTTATTATCTCTATTTTTAAGGATAGTAGATTCATTTGATTTTAGCCGAAATTAAACGTATTGCAAATAGGAACTAAATTATTTCGGTCAATTGAGATCAACGAAAGATTTCTAATCAGTATTAAGAATGAGGATCAACTTGTTAGATGTAAACATATTTGAGATGTAAATTAGCCAACAAGAATACTCAAAGCCCTTAAAAATGTCTTAGGACTTAGATATGGGAATTAAAAACCAACCTGAAGGGCAGTTAAGCCCTGCACATCTTCCACATCGTCTTGTATATTGACATCAGCTCCAGCCTTGAGCAGTATCTTGATGAAGTCGATGTTGTTGTCGCGCACGGCTAAGTGTAGAGGACTGTTGCCATGCTCGTCGGTACAGTTTGGCGTGGCGTTGGCCTCCAGCAGCATCTCCACCATCTCCTGGTTGTGTGCCTTCACGGCGTAGTGTAAGCAGGTCATGCCCTGGCAGTCGACCATGTCCAAGTCGGCCCCGGCTGCGATCAGTCGCTTCGAGAACTCGCAGTTGCCGTTGCGCACCGACCAGTGCAGGGGTGTCTCGAATTTGCAGTCGATCACGTCGGCTGAGGCGCCCGAGTTCAGCAGCAGCTCCGCGACCATGTAGTTGCCTTGCTTCACCGCCCAGTGCAGCGGTGTGATGGCCTCGACGTCGACGGCGTCGACATCCGAGCCGGCCTCGACCAGCAGTTTCGCGATCTCGTAGCTTTTGTGGCTGCCGGCTTTCGAGAATCAATACAAATCAGACGTTAACGTATGATGGCAGTGGAGTATCGAGACATCGATAACAAATTCTAAAAACGTTCATTTATATACACTTTGCGTCAAATTTGTGTTACCCGATAGAGAGTTTATATACATTGAACAAAGTTCTGTTATAGCGACGCTCAAATCTTCTACACCTGGTGGGAAAAAGTATCGCAATTTATCCGAGAAATAATTCATTTATATTCTTCAAATGAAATCTTATGAATTTTGGCAACTTACTATATATTACACATTTTTATTATCTATAGACTACTATGTACTAAAGGTTTAAAATGAATAGTTTGTACACTAACTACTAAAACTTGCTAGAATTCTTTTTCCCTTTTTGGCAAATAATTTAGTTAGTGATTAAAAAAAATAATAGTTATACTAGATTTTTAGTATGCAAATAAATTGAAATTCCGTAATTTTAGGAATTTTTGGAAATTTTGCCATATAATAAGTGCAGGAATAATATGTAAAGTTTCTAAATCTTTATGACTGGATGTCAATATTATAGAACTGTAACACTTACAAAAGAAGTCCGTACCCTTTAGGTGACTAATACTTCTGATCTGTCTGTGGGAGATGCTAGTTTATATTTTCTTAATATCAACATTTTTTGTAGTAACAATATACAAAAATAAATTCTCTGGTACTGGACAATTGGTATTACTAAATAAATATATTGCATGTACAATAGTATCCGACAAAAGTTTGTATGAAAATCTTATATATTGCATCACAAAATAATGTATTACTAAAATGTAAATAACATTAAATTTGAAATTAAAATATTCAAAAACAATTATAAATTTCTTTTTAAAAATTTTTCCACTCGAATAACTGTCTAAAATTTGATAAAGTAGTTCTATAATCAAAAAATTTTGATATTAAGTGAACAAATTTTGCTAAAAAAAATTAAAAGTATAAATTAATACATTCATAAGGGCATTGATATTACATTTAAAAATTATGTGTACTAGAAATATGATTTGATCTGCTTTGAACTTTAAAATAACATTTGAATGAAAGAACTTTAGATCTTTCATTCCGCACTTAGACCTGAGAACAAAGTAAGAATTTTTAAGTGTACTTTTTTACGTATTGAAAAATTATAAAAATTAATTGTTTTCAATGTATAATTCCAATCATATTTTAACAAAAATCAGATTACCTGGTATTTTATCTATTTGGGCTGCTAAATGTAAAGGACTAGAATGTTCTTCATCGACAACATTAACATCAGCACCAGCTTCTAGTAATACCTCCACCATTTTATCGAATCCATACCAAACAGCCATATGTAAAGGTCCAAATTCTTGACTAAAATTTGTATTTAAATGAATGGCTCCTGCATGAAGTAGAAGTTTGGCAATTTTCAAATTATTTGTTTCAACAGCTCTCATGAGTGGGGTTTCTCCATAGCGATTTTCAGCATTTACATCGCATCCTCCTTCTATCACTTGTTTTATTATATCTTCATTGTCAATTGCAATAACATAATGTAGTAAGTTACTACCATATTCATCACGTATTGTAGCTGAGACTTCACTCAGCATAGATAAAATTTTTTCACAGTCATTATCGTTAATGCATTCTTGTAACTTGCTCCACCACTAAAAATGATAATATTGATTAACTTATTAGTATACTTAAAATTTCTTATAGAATAGTTAGTAATACTTGTGGAATATATATATGTATGCTTTTCGAAAGTTTATTCATGTTCTATAATTAAAAAAAAATGTAATTAAAACAAGTTTAAAGTTTGTATCTTTTGAACATCCAATTATGGTTTATAATGTAAGTTTACATAAATTAGAAATCCATCAATGAAAAGTATCTTGAGCAGATAAACGCTAGTCAATAATAATCATCTACCTCAATATTTAGCTCATGTTTCAAATACTGGACATCTAGTCTATGAGAAAACATTAAAGAGCACTATTAAAGAACAATTCATATATAATTTTAGTGTAAAGAGCTTATTTTCATGATGTATAAATTAATAAACGTAGTTTTCAAGTATAAATACTTTATACATTGTATATTTACAAATTCAAGAAAATATTGTCTTATAAAATTTTATAATTTGCTTTAGTTTATTCATTTCTGTAAGTTCTATGTACCACCATGATGTAAATATGAATTCCAAATTTGTTGCAGAGTAAATAACATCTATTAAGTTCACTGGGATAGAAATTTGGGAGTCCTTTCTTCCTCCTTTCCCTTGTAAATAATGAAGAATCAGCTACTATCTATACTTTGTGGAACACCTTTGAGTATTTTTATGCAGCCAAGTGTTATCCCGTGTTTCATGAATTCAAACAGATGAGAAAAACAAGCTTCTGTTTGTGTTATGAATATACAGGACGCTATACCAGCCAGATGTATATAATACTGCGTATAAGCTATTTAGTTGAGAATAATAATTCGTTTGTGAATTGTGATTTTTCTTTGACGGCACGTTTATATGAAACGGAGTTTTCACCTCATTTTTCGACCAATAAACACTTTACATTTTTGAATGATACAAATTGCCGAGTTCTACATTGGTCGAATATGTTACATGTGTAGTACGCGTCACAATTTTCATACGGGAATCTGCATTTCGTGTGAGTTTACCCTTATTAGCTTTATTCCACGAATGAAATCGAATCGAAATTCGGAACAATCTATTCCAATAACATTTTTACAGTATCTATTTTTATACTAAATTTCTTTTTTATTAATCTCGAATTAAAAAGCTCACGAAAAAAATAATAATTAAAGCTTAAAATATTTTTGAATATAAAAATATCTGTGATAAAATATTCAACCAATCAGGTGAAAGTTTTCCACTTTAAACAGCTACCATTCGTTAATTGTGATTGTAACCGAAATAGGTTAAGGTTAAGAAATAAGAGGGTATATTATCATTTATCTGTCCACTCCTATAGGTATATCTATATAGCAAATTTAGTAAAACAATAATACACGTGTTTACTTTCTGTTGTAAATAAGTATAATTTACTACCTCACTAAGTGTATCTTGTAATAAGTGATAATTCCTTGTTTTTGAAATAAATTAGTGAAATACACTTTTATAAATAATTGATTGTAATAAATAAAATGGTAAGTTAAACATATGAGTGTAGAAGGGCTTTTGAAATTGGATAACTTTAAAAAAAAATTTATCTTTTTGATTAATTTAGGCATCTCGAAGTGAAAATGCTGTAAAAGATGAATTAACTAAAATCTCTAGCAAATTTGTGCATCCCAAAAGTAGAAAATGTATAGCCATGGTGAGAAAAGTAAAAAAGTAAGTATTATTGTTTAAAATTTTAAATATATTTTTTATGAGTATTTGTTTTTATTTTTTAATATATTAAAAGTAGACTTAGCTAATCACATTTTTTTCAAACCTTCAATGAAACTAATGAATTTTATTGCAGTAGTAAATAATTCTAAGTAAAAATATTTTTATTTTGTATCTTCCGTATAACCGATTTAAAATGATTTTTATTCTATCTAGAGAATCAAAAAAGGAGAAATCAAAACAAGAAAGTAAATTCAAACAATCATTAGTTGCAGAAAAATTATTATGGTTTCAAAACCAGATGGATTCCAATATTTGTCCATATACAATTGAGTTAACTGCTGCATTAGTTGAAAAGTAAGTACTACTAGAAAATTAATAAGCATGTTATAATATATTACTCTAAAATAAAAAAATTAACATAGCTCAAGCATAATTCAAAAACTGCAAAAAAAAAGAAGAAATTCTGAAATTTTACTTATACCATTTTAAATTAAAATATTTTTTTAACCAGGAACATTTAATATCAATGTTAATCAGGTACATCGCTCGTAATGATGAAGAATTGGAACAGATTAATCTGAAAAGATCCATTGGAGGAAACAGAAATCGACAGCATACTGGTCGTGAAGATGCAATTCGTTTAACCAAAGAAAGAGAAAGAGGTGACTATGAGAGTTGTGGCTTAGGTAAATCCAATTTTATTATTTATGGTATTGTACTATTTACAAAATAAGTTAAGTAAAGAATAAGTTATGCAAAATAAGATTTTTTTCAGAAATACCTGATATCCTAAATTCATCTCAATGCAACATGCTTAAAAAATGGAACGGTGATTTGAAATATTTGCCTAATTTCAAGTTTTATCATTTTTGTAAGAAACATGTTGATGAAGAATTACAAAAAAGAAATAGATTAGTATCTGAACAGAAAAAACCTACAGAAAATGAAAATATATCTACATCATTTCTAAATGACTGCAAACAAGAAATTATTGAAAATAAAATTATATCAGATGTATCAAACAATTCAATAGAATTAAAAACTCAATCTAAAAATTTACAAAAGAAAAAGCAAATTTCATCAATGAAGGAAAAAGGAGAAACGATGGATACAGAATAGATCAATACAAATTGTATTAAAGATAATTTATTTTTATGTACAAAAAATATATAGATGTTCACTTAAAGTATGTTTACTTAACATAATTTATGTTAAATAGTTTTTATTGTAACAGAAATAATAGTTTAGGTCAACCTCTTCCTTTGTTTTTTCTGACCTTTTCTTTTATGGCCTTTGTCTTTTGTGACTTTACCGTAAACTCCAAGAATACCATTTGATTCTTTAGCTTTCTTGTCATATGATATTGTGTCATTTTTTGGTTTCTTCGTCAACTGACTTGGATTAAAACCAGATGCAAATTTTTCTTTTTTAACTTTTTGAGCCTTCTCTTGTTTCCTTTCTTCAACTAATTTCTTATAATTTTTTCTTTTATTTTTTGGTGGCTTAGCACCTAAACTAATTGCTAATGCTATTTTCATTTGCTGTGCTGTTTTTTTTTCAAAACCTGACATTCCAAATTTTATTACATCATATCTATATCGTTTCATTTCCAACTCTTGTTTTCTTTTTTCATCCATAGGTTTACTATCAACGTCTCCATCTTCATCAGTATCAATCTCACCTGAATTTAAAGTATTATTGTTTACAAGAACTTTGGATGGCTTTGATGATTTTTTGTGACTTTCATATGTAGTTACTACATGTAATTCTTCAACATTCTTTTTATTTTTGGCACCTCGTGTGGGTACAAAATCATCCATTGTATTAAAATCTAAAAGAACTATAAAGTTTCCTTGATTTTTTATTATTTTTCGTGGACAAAATACAAATGTTCAGTTTAATGTACTGTTCCTCAAAGATAATCTAATTTTTCTTGGAGGTTATAGTTCGAATGCGAGTACGCGTGGTATATATGCAACTGGTTGTGTGTGGCGTCGACTACTCGCTGCACTTGGTGGAATTCGGAATCGGAATTCGGAGTAAGTATTGATGATTTAAAAATAACATGCGACACGAACGGTCACAGTGTGAACTAATAAATATGACCGACATGGATATGCAATAAACACAGTACGGCAGTAGCGATATATGGGAGTCGAGCAGTTTTTAATTAAAAAATAAATAAATAAAATATAAATTTGTAAGGTAAAGTGTTAATATTATAAAAGCCTGCGAATACTATAACTAAAAAGTGAAACAATGGAGTTTTCACTGAGATGATGGTGTAGCCTTCGTAAAGTCACAGAGTGTATCGAGATGTACTGTTAACATTATTATTACTTTTCAATATTATTAATTTTAAGTCAGTACCCATGTCGGCGATATTTGTTTTACATCGTAGCGCTCCGGTGGACGTTTTCATCGCCAATCGTCATACCAAAGGGGCCATACATATATCTGTTTTGATTTACATACCTAAGTAGTTAAATCGTGAAATAATTATTTAATAGTTTAAATATTTAAATCTCAAGATCCAAAGTTACTAAATACATCAGAGAAATCAGTTATTATATATAGGAAACATTAAAAAAAAATGAATGTAATGAATTGACTCCTAATAGATATAATGAAAAAGAGAAATATTTTAACATTAATCAAAGCTGAAAATTCAGAAAAAAATAGTTTATTTATAAATAACATTTTTATGTGGCTGTATTAAATATATCAAACATAAGACTAAAATGAAATATTTTTTTATTAAAAGAATATGTTTTTGGGTTGCCATACATTGATTAATCAAATAAAGGATAAATTAAGTACTTGATATTTTTGAAAATACGTAGTTCAAAATAAAACATAAAATGTTTGTTTTATTTTGAAAAAGTGGCGACAGTGGCGACACGACCAGTGGCGAGTGGCGCGTGCGCAGAAAATGCTGCGCTGCCTATCGCAGTCCGCAGATCGCTTATAAGTAATAGGTATACTTATAGTGTCAACGAATATAGACGCATGTGGAGTGTGGACTGTGCCCACTGTGCCCTGTGGTTTGTGAAAGCTGATAAGAATTGAGAACTCAGTGAGAATCGAAATCGCAACGCTGCTTCTACCAGTTATAGCCTATAGGTACCGAGGAAAGTAACACGGATGACAAGATCGTCACAGACGGATATTTTTGAGGCTCAATTATTTATAAACGATTTAGTAGTATTCCAGAACATTGTTCATTTAATTATTTATCGTTCAACATGTCTTTATCAAGGTAACGTAATATTTCATATTCTATTATTTACAAATTTCATAAAATGTATTTACTTTTATTAATTTTTACAAATCTAACCTTTAATTGGCTTAATTTAAAAATTTAACTTAAAATGGCTTTTCATTCAAAAGTATTAACCCAAAACTATACCTGGTAGCATAAACCTTATTTTATTTATTTATTTATTTATTTATTTATTTATTTATTTATTTATCCAGAGTAATACATTACATTACATTACTATAAAGTAACCCTGCAGAGGAAAATTATATTTCCTGTTTGCAGGTCTGGAGAGTAAAACTTTAAAACTAACTTAAAACTAATAAAAAATTTTTAGTATTTAACATACACATATAGTTTTAAACAACATTAACTTATGTCATAGTGCTTATAGAATTTAGACTAGTATCTTGTAATGCAGAATTACAAGATCTATTTTTTGTATAGTATTTAATAACTATTTCCCATGATCCATTCTTTTAACTTATTACTATACAATCTTTTACTTATATCCGTGGCTTATAGGTACCGAGGAAAGTAACACGGATGACAAGATCGTCACAGACGGATATTTTTGAGGCTCAATTATTTATAAACGATTTAGTAGTATTCCAGAATATTGTCCATTTAATTATTTATCGTTCAACATGTCTTTATCAAGGTAACGTAATATCTCATATTCTATTATTTACAAATTTCATAAAATGTATTTACTTTTATTAATTTTTAAAAATCTAACCTTAAATTGGCTTAATTTAAAAATTTAACTTAAAATGGCTTTTCATTCAAAAGTATTAACCCAAAACTATACCTGGTAGCATAAACCTTATTTTATTTATTTATCCAGAGTAATACATTACACTACATTCAAAGATGCAATACATACATTACATTACTATAAAGTAACCCTGCAGAGGAAAATTATATTTCCTGTTTGCAGGTCTGGAGAGTAAAACCTTAAAACTAACTTAAAACTAATATAAAATTTTTAGTATTTAACATACATATATAGTTTTAAACAACATCAACTTATGTCATAGTGCTTATAGAATTTAGACTAGTATCTTGTAATGCGGAATTACAAGATCTAATTTTTGTATAGTATTTAATAACTATTCTAATATATTTAATCCATTCTTTTAACTTATTACTATACAATCTTTTACTTATATCCAAAGTCTTTAGTTCATTTGGTAATTAATTAAATATTCTTATTGCTTTAATATAATTACTTTTATTACTAATGGTTTTGCATATTTTTGGTAAGATGATAGCTTTGTTTCTTGTTTTACTATTGGAGATATTTGATAGATATTTTGTAGGTCTTCGTAGTAATATTTCAGACATTCATACTCAAATAATTGTAGTAGGTTTCGTGATTATTTTTGTACAAAATTGTTTTTGAAAACTAGTTTTAATAATCTGTTTTGCACACTCTGAATCAGATTTAAATTTTTTTTATAAGCTCCACCCCAAGCAGTTATTCCATAACTAATTACACTGTGAAAAAGTGCATAATATATCAGCTTTAGTGTATTAGGTGGCATAAACTTTGATAATTTATAAAAAATATAAATTAAATATTTTGTTTTATGAATAATGCTTTCGATGTGTATATTCCATTTTAGATTTGATCAAAAATTATTCCTAAATATTTACAATTTTTAACTTTCTTTATTTTCTTACTATCTATCACAATTTCGAGATCCTTTTCTGGTACACTATCTGTATAGTTACCAAACGTGATTTACCCAGTTTTGTTTATATTTAATGTTAGCTTATTTAGTGCTAACCAGTTACTTTTCCTAAATGTTCATTCATAATTCTTTCAACCTTGTTCCAATTTGTACCCATTGAGATGATTGCTGTATCATCAGCATAGAATAATATTGAATTTTCTAGCATTTTAATCAATAGATCATTAACATATATCAGAAAAAGCAGTGGTCCTAGTACTGTTCCTTGAGGTACACCTGTGTTGATTGTGTTATATTCACTTTCACATTCTCCCAACCTTACCTTTTGTTTCCTATCAGTTAAGTAACCTACTTCTAGATTATTTGCTTTCCCTCTAATTCCAATTGCATCTAGTTTATCTATAAGTATCTTATGGTCTACAGTATCAAAAGCCTTGGATAAGTCAAGGATAGTTACTGCAATTGGAGTACTTTTGTCTAATTTTTCATATATTTCTTTAGTTATATAACTTAATGCATTTTTTGTTCCTTTTGTTTTTATAAAGCTGAATTGTTTTTCACTTAGAATTTTACTTTTATTTATAAATTCTAGAAATCTATTATGTATTAATTTTTCAAAAATTTTAGCCACATTTGTTATCAAAGATATTGATCTATAGTTTCTGATTTCACTTTTTCTCCTAGATTTGAAAATTCGTACTATCTCAGCTGATTTAAAGATATCAGGCCATATGGATTTCTCAATACATTTATTGAAGATATCTGCTAAAATATCTGATATGTTATTCGAGATCACTTTTAGTGTTGTGGCATGTATTCTGTCGACACTTCCATTTTTGGATTTCAAGTTTCCTATGATTTTTTTTATTTCTGAACTATCTATAGGTTTTATAAAAATTGTATTCCCGTTCATTTCAGGTAATTTAATTATTTTATTGTTTGGCATATTAATTTTGTTGCTCATGTTTTTTCCCATATTGCAATAATAATCATTCATAGTGTTAGCAATCTCATCTTAGTCTTTTATAAATATATTATTTTCATTGATGATTTCACTTATTCTATTGTCTACTTTTTTGTGTTCCCGAATTTAGAGTTAATTATTGACCATATTTGTCTTGGATTATCTGTGCTTTTTTTTTATTCGTTCTTTTTCATATCTAATCTTAGTATCTTTTATAACTTTGTCCAAAATTTTTGTATAATTTTTATATTCATCTTTTAAAATATGATTTCTGGGATCTTTTTTTAGTTTTTTGTAAAGATTTTCTTTCTTTTTACATGATTTTAGGATTGCACTAGTTATCCAATCTTTTCTTGGTATATTCTTGTTTTTAGTCGTATTATATTTATACTTAGATTTCTCTGTACATTTTTGTATTCCTTCAATTAAACTGTTTATTGCTTCGTTAGGATCTACGATTTGTTTATACTGATTCCAATTAAACTCATTTGCAAACTTACCCAGTGTTTTAAAATAAGTTCTACATGTAATTCCTTTTTTATATAGTTTTTATTTGGTGAATTTTTTATTTATATTAACAAAAAGTGGAAGATGATCCGGCCATGGTATTGTCAGTTTAAAAGTTTTTGTACTTATAGTACTTGCTTTGATAAAAATATTATCGATACATGTTCCACTTTCATCACCTAGGTCATATGGTCTAGTCGTAGTCAGAAAACCAGGGAAAAAACCATTTTCCAAAAAATTGTTTACAAAATTATTACTTATATTATTATTCTGCAGTATATTTATATTAAAATCACCTATTACCAAGTGATTTTTTACATTTCTTTTAGTGTGTAAATATTTATTTACATTTAGTATAAACTCTGGACTGTATAATTCACGCGATCTATACATTGCAGATATTTCCAAATGTCCACTATTATTAAGATTAATAATTGTGTTCATTATTTTTAATTTTCCAAATTCTATTATATTGGTTGATTGATTTAATTTTTTTTAACATATACAACTACATCATCTGACTTATTTATATTACTATGGTTATAATATATTTCGTATCCATTTAGACTATAATATTTATAATGATTTAGTTTCCATGTTTCTGCACACACAATAACATACGGTTTGCGCTTAAGTCTCTTGATCAGTACTTGTAATTTTTCAATATTTGCGTTCAAACTTCGTATATTTAAGTATAATATTATCATACTTGCCAGCGACGCTGCTACCGCGCGCCTTGATATTATAAGTTGTTTTACTATCCCGGTTAAGAGATTCAAGATCATTAAAAGAACGTTGCTCTTCCGACAGCTGATTTTGTATGCATTCCATGACTTCATCATTATAATTTATTTCTTTATTTCTTAAATTAGTAATTTGTGAAACCATATTAGAGCCTTGGGCTTGATGTGCTGCCAAATCTGGATTTGGTTCCAATTGATTTTGTGCTTCCAGTATAAGCTAATACTCTTGTTAATTTTGACGGGCTATTTATCTCTTGAGTGTTCATTGTTGGATAATTTGTCGCTTGTGCTGTTATTGATGTGTTATTTATCCCTTGAAAGTTCCTTGTGAGGTAATCTAATTTAGCAATGTATCTTGGGTACTCCGGTTTCACAGTATTAATCCGTAGAGTTAATATACTTTCTTATTTTTGATTTCAAAATTTCGCAATTTTCATTATCTGTTACCATATGTTTTATGTTATATTTATTTCCAAATTTTTTGTTGCTGAAGTTGCAGTTAGCACAGCATAATTCATTCCGATTACAGTATTTTGTTAAATGAGTTCTAGAGAATTTTAGGCAAGTTGCATCATTTTTGCATTTATAACTATTGTGACCGAAACGTCCACAGTTTAGACATGGGTTGACATTAGTTTAATCATAAACCTTACAATTTTGAAAATCTACATATAGCCTGTTTTTGTTTTCTTTGATATGTTTGTGCAGATCACTAGTCATTTCCATAATTACGAATTGTTTACCTACTCTATATACCTTTGAAAGACGTAATACGGTTCCTTTGTTTTCATAATTTGAAAAATTTCTACTATTAATATCATTCAAAATTTCTTTGCAATCTTGATTTTCGTGGTTTTCGATTCCAACTACTTTAATATGCGGTTTCTTATGTTCTTCTTTTTCAACTTTACACATGTCTAGCTTGACTCTCAAGTATCTTGCTGCTGACTTTGCACATTCTTGGGTTTTACATTTGATCGTAACTTCGTCTTTATTAATATAATTTATTTTGTCTACCTGTATTGTTTTTTTCTTTAGTTAAATAATTTTGAATTCTTTCTTTCAAATCAATGATTTATTTTCTATATTTTTCCTTTTAATTTGTATTTTTGGTACTCTGTCAAATTGTTCTATCGGTTTTGGTTACATGACTTCTGAATATAATCTGCTGTTTTATTTAGGTGATTCTTTTTCTTTTGCTAGGAGTTCATTCAATATCACATTTTGGCTTTCTAATTCAGTGTTTCATTTCCAAAGTAACATATTTTCTTTTTTTAATGCTTCTATATCATCATTTCCTTCTAAAATATCCATGTCTTGTTCAATTTACTTTTCATGTAGTAAACTTTTATATTTCTGTTGTAATTTAGTATATTCTTCTTGTTGTTTGTTAAAATTTGTGTATAATTCTTGTAATTCCTTCTCCTTTTGTATTAGATTGGATTTCAAAGTGTAATATTACTCGAGAGTCACCGGTGGCCGTAATGGTTGAGGTTATGTTTATGTCTGAGTGCTCACTACATACCACGAGCACACTTGACACATATTTATCTCCTTTTTTCTTGTTGAAATCACTTTTGTGGAAAACACTTAGATATATAACACACAGAAAGCTGTAGTTAGCGATTTTGGATGACATTTAAAAGTAATATCAGGAGGGATTGCCTCCGGAGGCAATCCACTTCTCGTCATCCTGATATTATTAAATTCATTATTTTATGTTTAGCTTGTTACCTCATCCTACTCAAGTAGTTTGGGACAGAGAAGATGAAGCTAGAGAAGCCAAACTTCGACAGAGGCCTGTTTCAGCATTAGTAAAAGCAGTTGTAAGTGCTCCACCTTATGGTCAACGTAAAGGATGGGTACCTCGAAGCGAAGAAGATTTTGGAGATGGGGGAGCATTTCCAGAAATTCATGTTGCCCAGTATCCACTCGGTATGGGTGCAAAAGGAAAAGAAACTACTAGTAATGCATTAGCAGTTCAGCTTGATTCTCAAGGAAAGGTTAAATATGATCTAATAGCAAGACAGGGTCATTCAAAAGATAAAATAGTTTACAGTAAGCTATCAGATTTATTGCCATCTGAAATTTTAACTGAAGATGATCCCAGTTTGCAAAAACCTAATCAAGAAGAATTTGAAGAAACAACAGAGAGAACAAAAAGTGCCCTAGAAAAAATAATAGAATCAAAAATTGCAGCTGCTATGCCTATAAGACGTGCAGAAAAACAAGGACCTGCACAATACATCAGATATACACCATCGCAACAAGGACAGTCTTTTAATTCTGGAGCAAAACAAAGAGTTATTCGAATGGTAGAAGCACAAGTTGATCCTATGGAGCCACCCAAATTTAAAATTAATAAGAAAATTCCAAGAGGACCACCATCTCCACCTGCACCGTTAATGCATTCTCCAACTAGAAAAGTTACTGTCAAGGAACAAAAAGAATGGAAAATTCCTCCTTGCATAAGTAATTGGAAAAATGCTAAGGGTTACACTATTCCTCTTGATAAACGTTTAGCTGCTGATGGAAGAGGATTACAGCAAGTTCACATTAATGAGAACTTTGCAAAGCTGGCTGAGGCTCTCTACATTGCAGACAGAAAAGCACGTGAAGCTGTTGAAATGAGAGCTCAGTTGGAGAAGAAATTAGCCCAAAAAGAGAAAGAAAAGAAGGAAGACCATTTGAGGCAACTTGCTGAAAAAGCAAGAAACGAACGTGCAGGATTAAAGTCTGCAGCTATTTTAGATAAAAATGAGGAAATACGTGAAAGAGATCAATTGAGACAAGAGCGGCACAAGGATCGTGCTCGTGAACGAAATTTAGCGCGAGCTGCTCCAGATAAGAGATCACGTCTGCAACGGGAGCGTGAAAGAGACATCAGTGAACAGATTGCATTAGGTGTACCAGCAAAAACCGTTAACACAACTGGAGATCAAGCATTTGATCAAAGACTGTTTAACACAACCAAGGGTATGGATAGTGGTTACGGCCATGATGACGAGTATAACGTGTATGATAAGCCATGGAGAGATGCAAATTCAATTGGCTCTCATATCTACCGACCAAGCAAAAACATAGATCAAGATAATTATGGAGAAGATTTAGAAAAACTGAAGACTACAAATAGATTCGTACCTGATAAAGAATTCAGTGGCACTGATAGGACTGGAGCAGCTCGTTCAGGACCTGTTCAGTTTGAAAAAGAAGAAGAAGATCCGTTCGGTTTGGATCAGTTCTTGAAGCAAGCCAAGAGAGCTAGTAGTACTACAACTGCTGCAGGGACAAAACGAAAAGATGAACGTGAGCCAAGGAAAGATGATCGGGACAAGAGAAGGAAGCATTAGTTCATGTGACACTACAAGTTTTGCATAAAATTATGGTGTAACAATTACGTTATTGATTGTTACTTATTGCATTCGTGCAATACTTTAACTAAAAAGATAGAATAAAGAAATTATAGCTAGAGCTGTTAATAAAGTTGGTTGTACAGACTTCATCTGTGCATGAGCGAGATAATTACATATTTGTTTACAATTTTTAATATTAAATTAAAATATACTTAACAGTGTGTCAATGTCCTACAATTACTTACCTGATTATTTTATATATTAGATTCTGCATGAACCATTCTAATTAAAAAATACTTAAAAATATGCAGATTTTGAATACAGGCCCTTAATTTATAAACTGGCAAAGATTTAAGCGTATATTTCTATAAATCTCGTGGTGGACCAAATTTTTTTGATGCTGGGATAATTCATAAATAAAGGACACCTGTATACAAAATTTGCATATCCTAAAGTATTTTTTTAATTATAGTGATTTATTCAGAATTCGATAGATAAACCTGTTGGGTTATTAAAAACTTTGATGTTCCCAATATGTAAAGTACCATTGTACCGTAGTGGAAAACCAATATAGCTAACTTTTTTGTACGAATGTCAATGTTCAATAATATTTTTTCAACTAAAGTTTAATTTTACTGACAAAATTCTTGTATATACTACAATTGAAGCCACTTAAATCTTTTTTAGATACTACAATATACTTAATATTATGTTCTAAAAGAATAGGATTAATTATGAAAAATAGTTAAGAAAATTTAATAAACTTTATAAAACAAATTTTTAAAATATTTTTACTTATACTTATTTACCCACATTTTTACTCATGAAAAAGACTTAATATTATCTATTTAAATAAATTAAAAATTATTTAATTTTTTATTATTTTTACTAGGTATTAATTGGTTTTACTTGTAGGAGAGAGGGGAGCACCACTGGCAGAAAATGTTTAAAATAGAATAAATAAAAGAGGAAATGGATATGAACTTTCTTTTAAATATTCATGCATTCTTTATTCCTTTAATAATTGAATACCGTAACGTTTAAACCCATTTGGGCACGCAGTATTTTTTTATCTCTTATGAAAGAAAACTGCCGAGCGTGCCCTGCCTATTCTATTATGGGGGTAAAATTGGCAGATCAGCGGGGCACGTTTGGCGCGGTCTTGTTGATGTATTTAAAATGTCAGGTAAGGAAAGACGAAAGATTTGCTTTTCTTATATATTAACTTCAAATAAAATATACATTTAAATTATTTTTATCTAATTTTTTTATCACAGCTGATCTAAATTATAAAAATAATTATGTTTAATAAATATTAATATTAATAAAGCATTTATTAAGATTAGTATTAACTTAATAATTGTTTATGAAATTGGCTGATGGCACCGTAAGGTAATTCAATATATTGAATTTGCACTGGTTGTTCCATAGGTGTTTCAATATATCCTGTATTTCGAAAAGGTGATTCGATATAATAGTAATATTCATTTCCATTTAATTGATATATAACTCTATCTTCAGGCATAAACCTTTTTTTATTTCTATAATTTTAAGTTGCAGGGTAGAACGCGGTACTCCAAACTCTTCGGCAGAACTTGTGATTGACTTGCCATTGTGAACATCATTAGTCGCAAGTTGCATTTGCCCATCAGTCCAAAAGAGTTTATTTGTTTTTTTTTTATATTTCCTAACCATTCAACTAACACTAATAATTTAGATTAAGTCAATTATCAGGACTTGAAGTGCCTATTCGAAGTTAATATTCGTGAAGTGCCACTGCTCTGAAATGCGCGAAAGAGGTTATGACTATTTGTTTTGATTCGGCGTCCATAGCGACACCGTATGCTCCTCACGCCAAACGTGCCCCCCCCCCTTAGCTGACAGACATGCCCCCCTAAGCACTCTTTTTGTAGTTGGTAATAACTTTTTTGTTTTTAATCGTGCAACGAAAAAAAAATGAAATTAAAGTTCGAGAGTTAAGCTTTTTAATGCACCTTTCATAATAATATATCAACATAAATAAATAACTTTAACGAACGACTGAAAACAACTTGCCGTCGGCAAGACGGACCTCTAAATTTCAACCTCATTTTATATTAAAAAAATATTTTACTTCTATAAGTTTAAATCCATAAAACGAAACGTTGTTGACGCAAGATCTAGTAATAAAAATAAAAATTTTAAAATATTTTTAATAAATAATAAAATTTTGACTGCCAAAGTGAGGGTCCCAGCCAGGCATGGGTGCCTCTCCCCTATATAAGTACTAACCCAATATAATTAGCAAATTTAAAAACGTTATCATAGGTAACTAACCTTAAGTAATACTTATATAGGTATAATTATGCGTATGCATTAAGGAGGTTCTCCTTATATGTAGGAAGTCAAGTACAGAATTCACTAGATTTGACCAGTGCAGTCGGTATATACAGGTATATATTCTGCATGTATAACCTATAGGCAAATGAGATTTATACATGAAATATCTACTCTCTCTTATTTCATAGTTACCCTATAGTAAGTACTTTAGAAAATTGCTAAAAATTTAAAAAAATGTCTATTACTATAAAAAAAAACCGTAAAGCTGTCATCATCAATTAATTTAGTCGGAAACAAAAAGAATTTTTTCCATAAGACTACGTCTTAAAAAAGCAATAACAAAAATATTTAATTCTCGACTTTGGGCTACCCTAGCCTCTCGCAATTTTAACTGAAGCTTCTTCAATCATTTACCTTGCTACATAAAAATTTTCAAATTATTGATATCATCAATTCAATTATCGAGAGAGCTCCCTTAAGAACATGGAAAAAATTAAAAGCAAAGTTAGCTATAGTATTCCTAAAGTATATTTGTAAACAAGGGACCATGCTGCCAGTGACAAAACCGCTTGGAAAGTCGTGGAAAGAAGTAAATCGAGAATTCAAAGAACGGCGGAAAAAATGGCGAGAAGAACGTTTGGTGAAGAAAGCACGATTTGAGGAAGAAAAACAAAAAGAACTTATAAATGTTTCTACTAACGAGAGAACAAATTTTGAGGTTAGGAAAGTCTCTACTATAAGCATTGCTGTACCAGGTTCAATTTTGGATAATGCTCAATCTCATGAATTAAGAACTTACGTAGCAGGACAAATAGCAAGAGCTGCTTGTATTTATAAAGTGGATGAAATTGTTGTTTATGATGATAAGGGTGAAATAACTGAAATTGAAAAGAAAAAATTGAGGAAAGATGATGTTTTGGGGGAAGCAAGACCTGGATGTCTTCAACTCGCAAGGATTCTTCAATACTTAGAATGTCCGCAGTATTTGCGAAAATATTTTTTTCCTATTCACAAAGATTTACAATATGCTGGGTTGTTAAATCCTTTAGATACACCGCATCATCTTAGACAGCAAGACATAAGTTTATATAGAGAAGGAGTAGTTAACAATAAACCATTAAAAATAGGAAAAGGTTCATTAGTGAGTAATTTTTTAAATTTTATAATTAAAATAAATTTATTTTTTAAGACTTAATAGTAAGTAGACTTAATATACTAATGGTATTTTAATAATTATTCATATAAATTATAGATTAATGTTGGACTACTGAATGATGTTCGAGTTGACAAGGTTTTAACAAGTGGTTTAAGAGTCACAGTTAAAATTCCTGAAAATCAAGAGAATCCTAAGAAATTGAAGGGCAACATAGTTCCTCCCTCAATGCCAAGAGCAGAAACTGGAATTTACTGGGGATACTCTGTTAGATTAGCATCTGGTCTTTCAGAAATCTTTGCAAAATGTCCATATCCTGAAGGCTATGATATTTCTATAGGCACTTCAGATAAAGGAACTCTCATTGATGAAGTACCTTCAAAAAGCTTAAAATATAAACATGCTTTGATTGTGTTTGGTGGTTTGCTAGGTATAGAAGAAGCACTTGAAGCTGATTCAAATCTTGATATTGACGATGCTTCATTAGCTTTTAATATGTATTTAAATACTTGCCCACAGCAAGGTTCTAGAACTATTAGAACAGAGGAAGCTATTTTAGTAACACTTGCCGAACTAAGAACAAAATTAAATCCAGTATGTCCACCTTTAGATCATCCTCAATTTTTTCAAGAATGTGAAACTGTAAAAACTGATACTGGAATATCCAATAAATTAAAAACTTCAGAAGTCAATCAGTCTGATTATTCAGAATAAGTTCAAGAATTATTGTAAAAATAACCTTTTAATAAAAATTATACAAAATATATTTATATTACTTTTCCAAAGTATTATTCATAAGTTCAAGAATTATTGTAAAAATAGCCTTTTAATAAAAATTATACAAAATATATTTATATTACTTTTCCAAAGCATTATTTACAGTACACTTCAAATCTTTAATAACTTTAGCTGGGTCATTAGCATTTATTACTGCAGTACCAGATACAATCATGTTTGCTCCAGCCTATAAATAAATTTTAAAAATTATACATTTAGGATAGCCATAAAACTTTAAAATTAAAAATTAAACTTACTTCAGCACAAGCATTAATAGTATTTGGTCCAACTCCACCATCTACTTCAATATCTAAATCGGGATAATTTTGTCTCAACCAAGCTACTTTACTCATCATAGATTCCATAAACTTTTGTCCTCCAAAACCTGGTTCTACTGTCATCACCAAAACCATATCAGCTTGATCAATATATTCTGTAACGACCTCAACAGGTGTTCCAGGTTTTAAAGCTACACCAACCTTGAAATAAAAAACAGCCAATATGAAATTATTATTATGGTCCTAAAATTATATAAATTATAAATAAATATAATTTAATATAATTTATATATATATATATTACCTTCATACCAGCATCCCGAACTTTACGACAAACTAGTGGTACATCTTCAACAGGTTCAACATGAAAAGTATATTGATTTACACCAGCATCTGCCATTGGTTCAATCCACTGAAGTATCATGTTTATATTATCTTAACTTTTAGGTATTTAGATAATCATTTTTCATTTTAGACTTTTATAAAATTTATCAAGCAACTATTAATCTATTTTAAAATAAAATAAAATAAACAGAAAATCATTAAGAAGTTTGAAAACTAATAATTTATTGATTGAATATTAAGCATATCAAGTGTATAATTAATTACACAATCTTATAAAATGTTTCATAAAAAATTTTTTTTAAATTCAATTACCTTTAAAAAGAACCATGCATTTCATCAATATCATATATAATTAAGGAAATTATTGTATATACTTGTATTACATTTTATCACACAGGATTATAAATAATATAATGAAATACTCTACATAAATACAATTGTTCATATTCTAACAGGTACCTTCAACTTAGCTTAAGTTGATGCGATCATAAGAATTTCAAAGATATCCCTGAATCATAGGATGACAATTGTGCAAAACAAAATATTGTAATAAAAAAATTAAAATTTTAATCACTTGTTCGGGTTTGGAGACCATCATGTGAGTCTCGAAGAAAGCGTCCTTGATCTTCGATCTTAGACATTTTACCAGTGGATGACCAAAAGTAAGGTTAGGCACAAAGTGCCCGTCCATGACATCAAGGTGGAGATAGTCAGCACCGCTGTCCAGGAGTTGTTGAGACGCATCGCCGAGCTGTGACAGGTCGGCGTTCAGGATCGAGGGCCCGATTTTTGCCGTTACTTTTCCGGGCATTTTTGTCCTCGCCTTCACGTAAGTGTAACGGCAAAGAAAACGACGGAAAAACAACGTATTTATTCGATTATATTTTACACTTTTAAGGAAATCACCACGAGGTCTTTGCGCAATTCCTAATGTTTCTAAATATTAAAGAAAATTGTGACATACATAGGGATCTTGGAATAAGCCGGTCTGTAAAATGAACAGTATGTTGCATAAGGTCAAGACTCAAGAATGAAATGAAACAAACCTGTCGTTTTTATGACCGTCGGCCGTCGGGTAACCGACAGTGATGATATTAAAGAACCGACTGGTACTTATACACATTTCAGTAAACTCGTTCACTGATCGCAACAACATACGAATATACGATCCTGAGGTTCTGGCGAGTGACGAGTGTGGGTTCAAGTATAAACATAACCAAAAATTTGATAGTTAAAGGGCTACTGCTTTTTTTCAAGAATGGCAAATTCGCAGCTTTATTTGAAATCCGGATTTCCACGACTTCCACTGTCAAATGGCATCGGACGTTATGTTTGTCAGTTACAGAGAGTTACTTTAAAGTTCTGTAAAAATCACGGTGCTAGTCGGGGCATGCGGTGAGTTTTTGCGGATATCTCATTATTTATTATCTTTTTTTCCTTGTGATTTATTTTTTAAGAAGTTATTTAATGCATTTTAAAGAGCTTAGAATGCATACTTTTCAAGAATCATATTTATTACAAGTATCCATTTGTGTACTAAAAGAAATATGGTAAAACAATTCATGAAATAAGTAAATACCTGTATAAGTACATATTTTTTTATTATATTATAGTTCATTTAAAGTTATTTTATATACTTAATTTATTGTTCTAAATATGTCAATGTTTGTCCAAACTTACAAATTTTTTGTAGTAATTTTAAAAGTAAGAAACTTTTATTTATTGAATCTACATCAGTTGCTTTTCTATATCATTTAAGCTCTTTTCATTATACAATAATAGCACATTGTATTTAATGCATTCAGTTTTAATTTAAAAATAAAAATTCATATTAAGGAGGTTCATCAGGTATGCAGGAAGTCAAAACAAATTTGTCGCTATCTTAAATAATGGAGGTTATTCTGCTCAAGCTATTTTATACAAAAAACATATAAATTATAAGTTTTATACTTAAGCTAGCGAGTTGTACAAGGTCTCAAAATATTCGTTAAATATTCTTTTATGTCGTGTAAAAGTTTTTCTGTAAATTGTTCGTTAATAACTACACAGTTCAAGTTAAAAGTCTAGAAAAATGCAACTCTATGTAAGACTCAATGTTAAATTGCAAAAATTTATTTTATTAATATCTCATTAGCAAGGGTACTAAACAACTTAAAAATTTAACATGTTGTTTAATATATAATAATAAACTTATATTTATAATTTCATCAAAATCTGTTTGTTAATTCTAAACCTGATGAACCTCCTTAAATACAAAGATTTTATTCAATTTTTTAAAACCCATTTTGAATTTTTATTTGATTATAAAATTACAAAACTCAAAAAATATTTAATTGATATTTGTTATTATTTTAAAAATTTGTTTATTTTAGTGACTTTATAGAAAATGATCTTGTAAATTATGCCAAGGATAATCCTGGAGTAGTTGTGTATGTTAAGCCTAGAAGACACAGAGGTCCTGTCATTAAAGCAGAATATCGTAAGAATCTTTTTTTTATTAGAACACAAATAATCTTATCTTAAAGTATTTCATAGCTAAAACTCAATACCAAAGTTTTCACATAAAATTATAATTGACAATTAATGTGCAGTTAGTGGTGAAACAGATTGGATTCCATGTCACAATTTTACCCGAGAAGTTGTTGTTAAACACATGGAACTTGTAAGAACGCAGTGTTATAGGGGTCCCAGTTTGAGATTGCGTAAATATCAACACACAGAATTTCCATCGATACAAGGTCCTTGGACACCATTTACATTCAGAGATCCAAAATTAAATGTTACTGAATTTCCAGATGTGAGTTACACTATTCTGTTACTGATATTAGATATTATCTTTAAATTTTAATTCTAATTTTATTTTGTTTTAAATTATAGGAAGAACTTGGTAGGTGTCCTAAACATAGTTTAACTGCAACAGAAGAAATTATTAAATTGTTTAAAAAACAACAACTAGATGAACAGTACTTGAATCAAGAATTATCTAGTGAAAAAAACCTTGAAAAATAGATAAATAATTTAATTGTTAATGTAAATTTTTTGAAAATATACTTTAAGTTATATCTATATTAAGAACTAAGGAATAAAGAATTAAGAGTCAAATAGAATTAACAGTCTCTCTCTTTATTATGCTCGCCAATCAGTACAAAATAATTAGCAGTGCTAATCAAAGCTGTGAACAATATTGCATCACTTCATTGCAGCATACTTTAATATTTTTGCTCATACAATATTTGAGCCATAAACTTTCCTCAAATAAAAATATTCAACTCATTGAGTATTATTTCTATTCTTTTTACACTTGTTGAAAAAAAATTAAGTAAAATACTTATACAAAAAATTAATTTGAATAGTGAATGAAAAAGACCGTGACTAGCAGGTTGTTTTTACGTATTGTAATGCAACGACATTGAAATGCTATTTTTATTGTATTTCGTGTTTGACGCAAGCACTAGGACTAAAAACTACTATAAAAATATATTTTAATAGTTTATTTTTAAAAAATATATGAGTAAATGTGTATGTTTGTGTGTGCTTGGTTTTAGTTTTTCTTTTCTTACAAAGGAGCATACAACTTAAATTTTTATTCCTAGAAGTTAAAGAATCTAACAAACGCGATGTATCTAGTTTCATGCGAGAAAAATCTTTCGCCTTCATTTATTATAAAAAGTAGTAGAACACCTGTAAAAAGTGATTTTTGGCTGTAGTGGTAACAAAAAAGCATCGGAAAGCTTTGAAAGACCATTAAAATAGAAAAAAAAATGAAAGCTTTCCGATGGCAAATAAATAGGAAAACATTTTATGAGCTAATACTTCTTTTAAAAAAAAATTATTAAGAAAAACCCGGATGCCTCAAGAAATCTTCACAAACATGTAAGAATTTACGAAAAAATCCTTATTAATGTTTTCACAGATTACATAAGTTTCTCAAATAATTCTAAAGCATGCATAAAAAACTTTCCAAACATTTTTATCCTTAAAAAATACACTCATTCAAACAGTCAAGAATAGGTGCACTGAATCTCTCGCACTAGTTCAATCAATACATTCACAAACGTTTTCACACTTTCAAAGTCTTTTTTCAATGTTTTACACAGTTGAAAATTTTTCAATTAATGTCCATTAAATGAACTGACAAGCAGTCAAATAGAACAGGCTTCGAAATCGAAGCGATATAGCAGTATTTTTATGTAATTATGACAAGAACTGCAAAACTTGACAGCTTATTCAACTTTCAATCGTTTACTAAACTCTTCTTGCTGTTTTTCCCGCCATTCTTTTTTCGGCTTCATCCTCTTCAGTTGCCCGTCCCTGAAAAAAGAGAGTTGTTGTTATTCCAAGCAATGCAATATAAAACAATTCTGTTTATTATGACACGTATATATCAAATGCGTTAAATCCTCAACTATCCTTAAAATAATTTAAATTCTCATATTGTTTAATATCATGTTAGAAATGGATAAATTATATTTTGCGCACTCGTGATGCAAATGTAGCACTGTGCACACACGGCAATTGGCACTAGAGCGTAGAGATCACTTTACACCATAGTATCAAAAACTACTACTTATTTAGTTACTAAAATAAATTAAGCATTATTACCATTGAAGATCAACGAGCCCTCCTTGCCTTGCAATGACCGACTTGACTCTGTTTGCAAAATCTATGGCGCTCTCGTCATCTCTCCTGTACATTGGAGGCAGGTACCAGACATCACAAACGATTGCCCAACTCGACATCATCATGTAAAGGTATTGTAGCATAGAATACCTGTTGCTGTTCCAAAATGCATCTCCAAAACGTGGATCATACTAGGACATATATATATATATATATTGTATTTACTAAATATTCATTGCGATACGTTCGAAATTAGTTAATGTTGTAGACCTTTAGAATTAAGCGACCAAGAATATGAGCAGTTATCCATTTTAAGATATTGTAATTATCGCTAATTATCTAAGTGTAATTATTAAGTTACAAATAATTATCGACCTCGACTAACTAAGGAAGGTTTATAATTATGAAAAATTCATTGGTTGCAAAGCTACATGCAATTTTTTAAAATCATAAACGCACCTTTTTGGTGCTTGATCGTTATTGAAATTTAAACCTATACTTATCTCAAACCTTAGCACAATATGAATCTTTTTAAATCTTTATAAAACTCGGAAATCATTTATAATTTAATACTAAATCATTTTGATTCTCGAAGTAGTTTTATTGTTCTAAAATGAGTGTCATTTACCTTAATGGCAACAGGATAAATCACACCACCCACTTCAAAACTGCCCTTCTTAAATTGCATAACCGAAGTATTGTTGATACATGTTCCTTCCGGAAAAATAAGTATTGGAGGATTTTTTGGGTCGGAAATGTGCATCTTTAACCTATTACAAAAAATGATAATTTATGGTTAAATTTCTAAAATAAATAAAAAGTACTTAAAAGGGTATAATGGGACAACAAATGTATTACCTCTTAGTAACTGCTTCTCTATCTTTCACTTCTGACCGTTCGAACCAAATATGCGGAGATGCCCGAGCAAGTGCTCTTTGTAAAATACCTAAGAAACCGCCGTGTCTTTGTCCAATCTATAATATTGTTGGATAAATAATGTATTAGTAACAATAATTATTTTTACAAATTTTTGTAGTTTACTATTTTATATACATGCACTATACTATATAACACAAAAGTAAAGGCCTCTACAGAAAGATTAACAACAGAAATTGTGATACAGTATGTAAATATGCGTACGAAATCATATTTTCTATGGTCGAAATAAAGCGGCTTTCAACGGCTGTAGCTGTTCAATTTATTTTTGTAAAATTTATTATTGAAAAATAAATTGAATAGCTACAGCCATTGATAGCCGATTTAGTATTTTTTCGACCATTATTTGTTGCTGTTCTTAGAATCATATACACAACATATTTTATATGGTATTAATAGCTATGAAAGTAAAGTATTACCGCATAATTTTCGAAAATCTTTTATTTTTCGAATATGATTCTTTTAAGTAAAAACTAGTTTATCATTATTTGGTATTGTAATAATTTGTAATTGTTTGTAATATAAAGCACATTTTAAATAGTTTACAAATGTTTACTGAAAAATCGTACTATTTTAACATGTATATGTAAAAAAACTAATCTGTAAAATTGTTTAAAAACTATTTTTTTTTCTTTTAAGTTATTGATGAAACTTATTTTACAATCATATATTTCTCAACTACAAAAGCATTGTTTATTCATGTACAAGCAGTAATTGCATTAGCGAAAAACCTCACTGGAATAATTAATTTCCTATATTTGTACTTTTTATATACATTATTAATTTCTGTTTTTATCCGGAAATGTATTAGTTACTCAAAACAGTCATATTCGAAATCAATTCCTCTTTGGCGTACGAAATTTTATTATACTGATTAAAAAGTACCAAGTCACACATATTTAGTTATAAATATATATGCATTAGCATGTGCATATATTGTTCTGTTGAAGGGGTTGCAAGCAAACATAAAGCGGATACGGAAGTATGAAAGGTAATAATTGCAGATTAAGATTTGTTACTCGCAGTGTTAAAGCGTGAATTTATATGTAAATAGTATTATTATCCTATTTCCCAACTATAAATATGAATTTTTTTATTAGTTGAAGTAGAACTATCCCTTATTACATATAGAGTACGTAATGATGCCCTTTCAATATGACATATTTTCTAGAAAGTTAGATATAAAAATTTAGTTTCGAAATTAGAATTTAAGTTTGAATTTATATAATACCTATATGCAAAAATCAATGACACATGGAAGAAAGTATTTTTGTCGCTAAATAATAACATTCGTAATAATAGTCATATTTAATTCGAAAAAAATTGTTTTTCATGTCTATAAAATATTCAATGCTTAAGAATATATTTGCAAAAAATGTAAGTGATCTAAGTGTACGTATAAAAAGTAAACTGTATATATTATTGTTAAAAAAGGTTTGCCATTTAAATATTTAGGTAATAATACCCAGAATTAAATCCATAAAGAAGCAAGTATAGGTATAGCGATGTAACTAAATGAGAGTCGATATGTGAGAGTGAGAGAGAGGGGGAGAGAGAGAGAGAGGGGGGAGAGAGAGAGAGAGAGAGATTCTTAATAAGCAAAAGAGATGTGTGTAAAATGAATGAGCGAGAGAAGTGAATGAAGCATACCAGGGAATAACAATTGTCACACATAAGTACGAGGGCGTCGATGGGCGAGGTGTGATTAGCCACACAGATTCCCGTCTTAGGCCTGTTCTCGGGGTTGTGATAGGTAATGACCGAGGACAAGGCGCTGGACAGTACGGCGAAGCACATTATCAATACCCGCTGGTTAAGCCAGCGCTTAAACGCCCCGTCCGGTACGTAGCCGACTATCGCCGTGCAAAACGTCAGCCACATCACCTGCGTCACACAAAACAGAGAAACCCTCCGACTGTTTACACTTGAACGCTCAAAAAGACTATAGCATTACATCGTATATATGTGTTATATACCCTCCTTCTCTCTATACCTCGATACATAAGCTCATTACTACTTTTATACGAAGATCAACCCCCTTCGATTGTATCGGACGCTCGGATATACCTTTGCTCCTCGAGCATTATTTTTTTTTATTTTTATCAATTCGCACCGTATTATATACTTGCCACTGCGATGATTCTACTGCAACTATAGCTTTGCGCTCCAGCGATATTTTTTACAGACGTAAAAACTTTGATAAAGAAAGTAGGTATAACGTTAAAAGGGTGTTATATTTTCTAGCGATAAATTGCGCTTCATGAAACGTACATCGAGCGAGTTTTAAAATCTGCCTGGCTGGAAACGATGATATTAATTCTAACGAAGCTATAAATTTGTTACCTCGCTTGGGTGCACATAGGTAAGCCGCGCTCGTGAATAAATTATAGGTTTACTCGGCAGATATCGAGATCAATATTGCTCAATAGCTCGACGGGCTAACTAGACATTCTGGAAAACACTTTTCTACTAAACGAAGAATACATTTTTAAAGATATATATATATATATTTGCATAATCGATATACTTATCTAGTACAGCCTAATAACTTTATAAGATCTCGAATTCTATTGAATTGTTGATATTTTATGCTTCTACGATGTATATGGCTCATATATAGGATAAAACATATATAGGATAAAACATATATAGGAAAAATATATAGGATATATAGGCTCATATATAGGAAAAAACCTATATAATTATTAAACAAAATTTATGTATCAATTAATAAGTATGTTGGATGGCTGATGGAGCCGCGTACGGACAACACGTTTCTGTAGTGAGTGCTGACAAAAAATAGGAGTTAAGGGGAAGCAGTAGCGTCCCCTCTCCTCAGGCTGTTCGATCTATTTCTATGTTCCAGTTAATTTATAAAATGATACATCACATAAGCCCGATCTTGCACAAAATGATTAATAGCAACGAGTACTACGCCGGTCAAATCCAGATATTACGCAAAATTATAAATATTAAAAGTTATAAACACATGTAGATATAACCGTAATTTTGAGGTTAGCTGTCAATGCGTAAACGTGTCTTACTGGTTCCAATTAACAGGAAAAACGACATATCAGATCGACTTCAGCTAGCACAGGACGATTCATTGTATCGAGCACTATGCCGCTCAAGTCCAAATATTAATTTTCATTGTAAATAGAAAAAGATATCAACGAAAGAAAAAGCACGTTTGTCGCTACTGCACCCCCTCAAGAAAGAAAAAAGTGTAAGAGAAGCAATAAGCAGGGGGAAAATTGGTATTAAACTCAAGAAGGTAATAGGCAATAAAGTTTAAAGAAGCTGAAAGTAATAAGAGGAGAAAGAAAGGAAAATAAGAAGTCTAAAGAGTAGAGATTAGAGCGACATGCCGGCGTTGGGAAGGTCGAAAGACGTGACGTCAGGAACGAGGTTACATACGCAGTCACAAGGATCACCAAAAATGACGGAGAGTATAGAAAGTAAGGATACAGTAGAAAGACTGACGAAGTGTATAGAAAGTCTGAAAGAAGAAATTAAAAGAACTGTAGAAAGGAGCGACAAAAGAAATGAAGAGAGATGGGTAGAAATAATGACGGAAATAAAATTAATGAGAGAGAAACATGAGAATGAGAGAAATGAATGGAGAAAAGAAAAAGAGGAGTTACACTTTAGAATTAATAGGCTAGAACGTGACAAAGAAAGGAAAAAAAGAGAAGAAAAAAGAAAAAAATATAGAAATAAAAGAAAAAAACATATTTTATGGAAAGTTTGGAAGAAGTAGAAGAAAGAAAAGTAATGAAGATCGATGAGGAGGAAAATGTTTGGACTGATCAAGAGGAAGAAGAAGAAGAAATTACGGATAAAGAATTTGAGAGACCGGTAAATAAATTAAAAAAAGGTAAACCAGTAGGTGAGGATGGAATAGAAAATGAAGCGTGGATATTTGCTACAAGAGAATTAGCGGAAACATATAAAAAGTTGGTAAGATTAATATAGAAAGACGGTGGTATAGTAGAAGATTGGAAAACAGGTATAATATCTCCAGTTTTTAAAAAAGGAGACAAAAGCGATTTGCAAAAATTATAGGGGGATAACAATCATGGACACGGCTTATAAAATTTATGCAGGAATATTAAATGATAAATTAAAAAAAGTAATAGAAAAAAATTTAAGTGAAACACAATTTAGATTTAGGGAAAAAAGGGAAGTACTTTAGATTGTATATACATATTAAATTATTTAATAAATAGGGAAATTAAAAAAAAAGGGAAACTTTTTGTATTATTCGCAGATCTAACAGGAGCGTTCGATAAAGTAGTTAGAGAAAATTAAAAGAATGTATGGACAAGATGAAAGTAGGAGTAAAGCTGAGAAATAAAATACTAGAAACGTATGAAGAGACAAAAAATATTGTAAGAGTTAACAAAAATATAGCCACGGAATTTTGGACAGTAAAAGGAGTTAGACAAGGTTACCCACTTAGTCCAACATTCTATGACATATATGTAAAAGATTTAGAAGATACCATGAAGGAAGGACAGTTGGGAAGAATAACGTTAGGAAATACAAAAATTTGGTTATTAAGTTATGCAGATGACATAGTTCCAATAGCAAAGAGTAAAGAAGAGTTAGATTATATGATAAAAAGATAGAAAAATCAAAAGTAGTAGTTTTTGAAAAGGACAGGGGTAAGAAAAAGAGAAGAGTATGGAAATGCGGTGCTGGGGATATAGAGGTGGTCAAAGAAATTAAATATTTAGGTTTTATTTTGCAAAAGAACGCGGAAAATGATAGTCAAATAAGGGAACTGAAAAGAAAAGCACAATCAGTTATGAGGAGTACATGGAGATAGGAGAATATATGTTTAAGAATTCGTATGTAAGAAGTATTAAATCATATAAAGCTTTAGTACAATCAGTAGGATTATATGGAGCGGAGGTTTGGGGGTGGAAGAGAAGATTAGAATTGGATAGAGTACAAAGAAAATATTTAAAGTGGGTGTTAGGAATGTACTGGAATACGGCAGATTATTTAGTTTTAGAAGAAACAAAAGAATTTTCAACTAGCCTAAAAGCGATTAAAAGGGCAGTTACATATGAAGAAAAAGCGAGAGAGTCGGATAAAGAATTGGTTAAAAAGTGTTTGGATGAAATAGAGAAAGAAAAAAAGGAGGAAAGTCAAGGAAAATGGGAGACAGATAGAAAGATGTGTTGGGAAAATGTTAATCTAGAAAAAAACGAAAGAGAAAGTATAAGAAGGGGGGAGGTCAAATAGCAGAAGAATTGTTTAATAGATGGAAAGAGAAAGATATAGAAAGTAGGAAAGCAAAAATAGATATATCGAAAAGTTGCGTTAGGTATAAGACAATAGTGACTGAAAATGCTCCCGAATACTTAACCAAAGATTTAAAAGGGTTGGAAAGAAGATTTAGGGTAGGAAATGAGGAAAGAGCAAATGAATATTGGAAGAGTGAATGCGATAAAGTATGTAGATTATGTAAAATGAGAAGGAAACAATGGAACATGTTCTGAAAGAATGTAGAAAAGGATTAAAAAAGGTGGTGGAGGTGATGGAAATGTTAAATGAAGATGCTAGGGGTTATCTGTATTAAATGAAATAATAAGATTAAGAAAAACAGAAATTGAATGAAGAATGAAGTAAGAAATGTAAATATTGTAAAATGCGTTGTAAACATGTACTGTAAGCATAAGAAGTCCTAAGCCGACAGGTACAGGATAATGTATTAATAAATAAAAAATAAATAAATAATAAGTATGTTAATTTACGAATTCAATGAGAAAAAAGTACTTTTCAATAGTATTGCTATGATCACGAATCTATTATTGGTTACAAGAGCTTAAGGGGGTAAATACAATTAGAAGGTCTAAGGCTCACAGGGAGCTACAGAATATCAACAATTTACCGACAAATTACATGTATATTTAAGCCAAATTTTTTTTTATGGGCTGTTACAGATCAATAACACGACGTTCAGAGTGGTTGCCGTTTTTCTTGTAGGTCAACTTCACGCCAGCGTAAAGCCGCCATTTTGTTTTCAAAAATTAAAAAAAAAATTTTTTACATTCCTTATTTATACCTTAAAAAGTGTACAAAGTTTTATAATGATTGCATTAAACCTTCTTTGTGAAAAAAAATGTTTTTTAATGAGTAATTTTTGCCCGCGTAATTGTATTTACTCCCTTAACACGTTACTAGTGTTTTTGTCTCGATTAACAGCAGTAATTCCGTCACCAAATTTGGACTTAAATTTCCGTCACCAAATGCTCTTTAATTCTAAATCTTCATTTTATCTTTTTTTATTACCAAAGAAAAGGTCGTCTCCGTTGATAAGATGGACACATCAATAGTGGAAGTGTGATTAGCCACACATATTCCACTTGATTTTGGCTTATATTCCGGATTGTGAATGGTAATTAGGCTCGACAACGATCTCGACATTATTCGAAAGAATATGCGAGTCGCGCAATCGTTTGCCGAGCGTTTTAACTCTCCGTTCGGTAAAAAACCAATGCTGAACGTAGCAAAAACGAGGTAAATCACCTATGGAGCCAGCTTATTAATCCATTGTGTAAAAGTATAGCGCGAAATGTACTTACATATATGATAACAAAACTTTTTCATCATTTTAATTTGAAAGGACGGATCAACAAAACAGCTTCTTAAATAATTTAATATCTTTCGCAAAAAAGAAAAAGATTTTTTTATCCTTTTTTTGCACGTTGACAATATACATTTTTAATATAAAAAAATTGATAACACTGTTTTGCTCATTACTTCTATTCCAATTATATATCATTTACCATTTGTTTAAAATATCAAAGTAAAATAAAAAAAATAGCTAATTACGTGCCATCCACTGGGATAATACAGAAAAGTAAATCTGAAAAATCTTTATGACACTCCTTGCGAGAAGCTCGATTTATCGCACGCGGGAAAAAAGTCGCATGCGTTAAATTGAGCTTCTCACATGTTGTGTTATAAAATATGGTTCCATACTTGAGCGAGAAATAAATTTCACCCTCTTGTGATTCTTTCAACGTTCACACGAGTATACAATCATTTTATCGCACTAGTATCGAAATGCACTATTGTATTTCTTGGTATAATTATTTTATTTTATGTTATATTCCAGTCGTTGATTTTGATTACCGAGGGAAAAAAATCATTAAGTGGATGTGCAGAACATAAAACGGTTATCGTCGACTATTAAAATCCATTGTTATAAAAAAAAATCTTTTTTGTCTGTCTTTGCATAGAGAATATTAGGATTTTTCATTAATATCTTTGATACAATTTTGAATTCTCGTAAATTTGAGTCAATTATTATTGTACAGGAAATTGACAAAATACTTACGCCAACGAAACAGATAAGAATTCGTAAAGGTAGAAGAAAGCAATATCTCATGAAAAAACCACACATCCAAATTACAGACAGCTTCCATGAAATGAATTCATAACGCCTATTTGTTCGCGTTAAGAGATTCCAATTCTACAAACAAACATTTTAAAATTGATTAATTTGCAATAATGATATAAAAATTATATTAAAAATGTATTTTAATTAATGATGAAATTAACCTTAAGTTCTTCTGCTTCAAATCTGGAAGTCACATCGTCTTCTATAATTGCTTCAATACCAGCTCGAATATATTGTAAACATATCGCAGGCTCAAATTCTCTCTTTAGTGTTTCAAAGGATTTCTTTCTTGATATGTCAGTCTGGAAGAGATAAAATATATCATTAAATATTTAAGTCAATGCAAAAATCATAAAAATGTTAGCATTGCGCTGCTCTCATTAGTAAAACTCGGTATAATCTCATTTACTGACAGAAATATTTTATTTTGTGACATTCCCATTTTATTAATGTATTGTGTCTTGTCTAGGTCTGGTTCTCACATAAAAGCTCATTTGTTATATTGTAAATTTATCTGCACATACATTAACATAAAATTTGCCAATAATCATACAAAGCAACCAGCTTGCTCAGAATTTTTATCTCCAGATATACTTAAACACAAAAAATGAAGCTAACGATAGTATTTTATCGCATATGTTTTAAAATATAGTATTTCGTATTTTTCATATCACTAAAACATCACTCATTATAATAATTCCCATACATTTTTTAAAGTTAATATTCTACAGTTTTTTTAATACAAATTGCCGTAATTTTATAGCTTATTCGAAAATAATTATAGGGCGCGTTTATCTCGTATAAAAGACACTCTAGTGAGTCATAGTGTAGGGTGAACGTTATTTGACGTCACCGTAACACAAAATTTATCTGCGTACCGCGGATAATTTAATAACATTTCATTTTTACGGAAAAAAAATGAAAATCAGACGACCTATTTTTTATTTATTTTTGCACCTAAATCGAGTTAGAAATTGTCTTCATTTTTATTAAATATTTCCATTTACTGTTCTTATACATCGTGCATGAATATAAAATATTGTCGTTATTAAAATACATTTTTATACTTTCGGTGTAGATGTATGTGTAGTCGGTATCGAATTATCATTTTGATTATAAAGCTGAAAATTTACTATTTTCTCATTTTTGCGTATTTATTCGAACAAGGGCTACCAAAAAAGTTATTAATTATTTTGAGATACATTAATTCTAATTGCATATTTTACAAATGTATATATCGAAGATATTTCTTTATCAGCTCAAGTAATTAAATCAGGAATTGCATAATTGTATGTTATTATTGTTTTCGCTAAAATTAATACAAACTTTTTCAATATAAACTTCCAAGATAATCGTGTATGTGTTTAATGGATATTATGTATACTAATTTATTACGTTCATACATTTTTATGATTTGAAATAATAAAGACATAACAATATTTAGTGGAAAATTCCTTATATGCATGCTTTTATAAAGATAAAAGTGTTACTATACAAAAGTCAGCATATGCCTAGAAATCTAGAGTTACGTAACTATAATACCTATCTTAATAAAGTTATTGATTAAGTCATTCAAAAGATTATCGAGAATAGTTTTTATTTATTGATATCACAACGACATTGTAGGCTAATGAAAATAAATGTCAATCTGGTTCATCATCATTGCAGTCTAATCATCATAATGAACATTAACAAATGGACTTTACTTTAATCAAAAAGATTAAATATTGGTCTTAATAGATAGCATAACTTCTATGCTTCATTATTTTGAGTATAATTATTTATCATTTGTATTTCATCAAGCAAAATTTAAAGAGCTTGGAACTTTGCATAAGAGGAGCTTTTCTTTCTTTCTGCCTTTTTTTGTTATCTAATTTAGTGATTCACGTGTAATAGATAATAAAATGCATGATTTTTAATCATCTGGGTGTGACAGATTCTAGAGTTTAGGAGATTAAATACTCGACCCTATTTATTAGAAAAAATAACTTTCCAGAAGAAGGAATGATCTGGAACGTAATGGGGGAGGTTAGGGATGCGCTACTATTATGGAAAAACTGGTACCTCCAGGTCGCGAGCTTATACATTCAGGATTACCAGATTAGCAGCACATATGGCCATGAAAATTAACGTTAATTTTCTAAATTATAAAATTAATCGTAAGCATTTGAAATCCTTGATTATAATAATTATTTTATTCTGAAATGTATCTTAAAAATCCGTGTAAGAGGTAGGTAGATATAGATTTATTTGCAATCAGATCACAAAATATAATTCATAATGTAAAATATTGTTCATAAATCGTTATTTGCAATGATACTCAATTTTGCACAAATCTATTGCTACATATATTCAACTTTGATGATGCTAATTTATTTTGTCATTTTTTCCCGCGGTTATCAATATTTGAAGTCCTTGTACAGCACGTTTTTAAACATCTTATTCGCACACCTATTTAAAGTGTAATTTATTTAAATAAAAATAAAAGCATACCTGTTTGGTTGTTGTAAGAAGAGTGTCACATTTCTCCTCGGATACATCGTCAGCCGTCTTTTCCTCTTCCTTGTGATTCTGCATTTCTGGTTGGGGAACGAGTATAAGATCCTTGGATCGGGCAATTACCGTATTACCGACTGATCCATTCTGCATCTTTTTTTCACTCTTACACTGACCGAAGGCATCATCTTTTGTCTCAAGGCTCGGTGGTCCTCCACCCTCGTCTTCGCTATCTTCGCCCTCGATTGTCCATGTTCCATTGTTTTTCCTAACATGTTCGATGTTTTGCCTGCCATACTGGAAAACGAAATTTCGATCTGGTTATGTCAATTGTTTTATTTTGAATTTCAATTATATACTAATGATCTCAAGGGGATTTCAGAAATTAATGTTATTAAAATTCAATATCATTTTCAACAATGTAATTAATAATGTGCTTTACATGTGCTGTATATTGATTTATGAATGTAATACCTCAAAATTCACATATGAGTTTTCTATACTAATCTATATTAATCTTTACAAATTGCACTCAAAAAAATCTTTCTTATATTTTATGCACTGATTTTACATTGATTTAAGTGATTTTACATTGTTATTGTGGTACTATCTGGGAATTGTCTGGTTAGACTAAATTTCGTTCGTTGCGAGCGTTCATCGGGGTCGCGGTAGATCGTCGAATCTAATTTGTTGTGATTTTTAATAGTTGTATGAAAACTATAAGTGTGATAATTCTTGTTCTGAACCTAATTTCCGTATTTTTTAATGCTAGTATTATATCCACAGTCTAGTTTTAAAAATAATCGTAGTACGAATATCCTACTTAAAAGTCTCTAAAAAGTTTATCATTAGTATCAAAAATTGATTAGAACATGAGCATTTCCCGGTCTACTCTCAATACTCCTGTAAGTCAGGGAAGATGAAAGAAGACTGATGAAGTCTTTTGAGTATTTATAGTCACTTTTACTTTTCAAGCTATTTATTTTGTCCGCTCGGTCAGTTATTTTATTTTCCCATCTCAGTATATCTTGAATACAGTATTGAGATTAAAACACTATATCCTTGGCAATAGTAGACTTGATTGCGTCATTGTGAGAATCCAGACCTTTTCCCGTTAAAGTACTTTCAAGCGCAAACCCAATAAAATTTCGCATGGAGTGCAGTTACCGAATCTTTTTCAAAATACGTCGTATAAGACAGCTAAAATTCGTATATTAATCTCAATCAAACACAGGATAACGTAAAACACTAAAATATGAGTATTTAGTACTAGAAAAGCTGCTACAATTATCGAACAAATAAAAAAATTATATACAGCAATCATTCTTAGTCAAGACTTATTATTATTATTATATTAAAAACAGGAAAAAAAATAATACTTGGTAGTAATTAATAATAAACTGGTGATTTAATAGCTAATCAGTGGTTTGAAAAATTCTCATATTTATAAAACACAACGACCTTGTAAAAATGACTAGTGCTGATGATTTTAAAGCAAATGGCGTATCTTTATGATTCACTTTGCCGTGTAAGAATTTGACATTTATAAAAGTTACATTGAAATGAACTTGAAACAAATAATAGTCAGGTTTTAAGCATAAGAGATAACTGTCACCAGCAGAAGAACAGCTGATGTACGCGTGATGAAGTAGCTAAACTTTCTGATGGACCACTGACCTCGAATGATGCGAACCAATATAGCAACTTCATCTGAGAGAAAAAAAAAACTGGAGAACCTATCGTCAATTTCCCGCTACACATATGTAAGTGCTACATTGCTGCGTGTGCTTTTAGATGTTAGTCGATGACTACATGAAAACAATGGATAATTAAATGCGAAGAGAGAGATAGAGATTTTTCGAAAACTGTGTTCACTATACTTTGTTCGTTGTATATAACATGAGTGATTCGCTTATAAAAGAGTCAAAATATAAATAAGTAATAATAAAAATTGGTGGCAATTGAAGCTGTATGCAATATAAATTGAATTGAATTTATTGATCCATAATATTACAAAAACATTGCAATAGCCTGAAGAGGTAAACATGTTACCTGTATAGGCTGGATACATAATATAAACTATAACTAAAATATATAATAACTTACAAACTAATGATAATCATTTTACATTTTCATAAATTTTTTTAATTTCTTAGTGACAAAAAAATAACTTTTATATAGAATTTCAATAATCTAGTTGTAGCTATTATTTAATATAAACTTTTTTAGGTTGTTTTTTTATAGTTACTTTGTTCTTCGTCATTATTTTAAGTTCTACTGGTAGTTTATTGAATATCTTTATTGCTTCTAAATAATTTATTTTATCACTTATTCTTTTTGAGAACCTAGGTATCTGTATGGACTTATTTCTTGTTATGCTTTGTGTATTCAAGTAACTTTCGCGTAGTTCTTGACAATGATAAAAGATAGTCTCTAGTTTGAATAATTGTCGTATGGTAAGAGTTTTGCTTGGGTTAGGAAATGTGTTTTTATTTACTATTTTCAATATTTTAGTTAAATCATTTCCTCTGGTAGAAACTATAATGTTAATTGATTGCTGATTGACAAGGATTTCCTCTTGTTAAGTAATGTAAGTTTATAAGAACAGCTAATTAACATTATTGTATTGTTAATAAAAGATATACAAAGATTGTATATAAATAATATCATATTTTAAGAGACAATTTATTTTTTTAGTTTTGGTTTAATTATTAATGTTTGGAAATTGAGCATCATCTTTTCCATCGCATTATTAAATTCAGTGCCACACGTTGGCCAAAAATACTTCAACTAATTAAGTCACATTCATGCACGAAATAACAACTTCCACTGATCATAAGCTAAAGCTTAATTTCACGTTTTCTTCTAATATTAGAACGCACGTGCGTATTATTTATCTAGAAAACATTCCATGCGTCCAAGTATGTATTTGTATTAAGATTAAACAATGTAACATGTACGTGTTTTTATGCGCTACATAAAGCCTAAGTATGATTCATTGCGTAGATATAATATTCTAAATCATAAAATTATGTTTACGCTTTGAGTCAAGAAGATGTGAATATTAATAATGGAAATAATACTTTTGTCAAAATAATAAATGCTATAGCGTACTGTGGTGTACTAAACATCACATAGCATATGTAGTGAATCATTTTAAAGTTTTTCCACAACCTTGAAAGTAGTATGTTATATAAATAAAAGCATCTGAATTGGAATCGATCCCTAAAGAAAATTAATGGAAGAACTGAATGGAAAAAGAAATCAAAATTAGAACCTAAGATATGTCGCTGTAATGAAGCTCATTGAACAAAGCTTAAAAGTCATTTAAAAGCATGATAATTTCAGGAATCGTTTAGTTCTTATAAAATATATACGTTGATGTGTACTATATAATAAACTTAGTTGTGTAATATTTACCCAGTAAACAATTACCTCCTGAATGTCCACCAAATTTAAGCTAATAAAGCTCTTAAAGAGGAGCTGTTACCAAAAGTGTTCTTTTGGCTTAAAATCATTGGAAATTCAGCAGGAATTGTTCGCTGGGTATCTGTTGTATTACGAAAAGGTTACATTAGGATTCTACATATATTGGCAATATATCTACTTAAATCACTTCTTTTTCAAATTTACGTTTCAATTTTACGCTTATTTAAATATATATCTTTTCTTTTCCAAATAATTATTATATACACATGCACACTACACATGCATGTAAGGTGAATAATCAAATTTCTATTCATTTAAAATATGTTGATTTCTACAGTTAGTGATGACGTAGAAATATAGTTAAAATTTGCAACGTTAGAAGCAAAAAAACAAGTATAGATAGAAGCAATTCTTTCTATGAATGTACTTAGATATTCTCCCTTTATTTATTGTACTAATGCAGGTTTATTTTAGTTTCACGATATCCAATCAGTTTAAAAGTATATATTCTTTTCACGCCATTTCGATGCGCATAAGATTCATTTGAAGGCAAAGAATCATATCCAAGTATAACCCGCGAGTCAAGAAGGTCTGCGATGTTAATTTGAGTCATCTTATATAAAGGAACACACCCGTACGAAGCAATTTGCACACAAATTGTTTTATTGTGATGCACTCACACGTTCTCCTTTTCTATGTATGTTTTCATACAGTCATCTAAGCTCTTTTTTATTGGGCCGGGAAAAGATTACCTGCCCTCAAAATGTATCGATTTCAATGGTAAAATATGACGTTATGTGACGTGTATTATTTCTTATATCGTCGTAATATATATAAGTTTAATATAGTATATTAAATTACAATATAATAGTATTATAATCTGGTGTTTAATGTAAATTAATAATATATTTTATAAGAATATTCTATGTAAATCATATTGAATATATTGGAGCAATTTTTATGTATCAAAAAGAGCATGTTAAAAGATTTGTGATTATAGTGCATGTATTGCGAAGAACCCACATTCTTCAATGCGACAAATTGCGTCTCAAGTAAAAAATGACCAAATATGCAAGTCACTATTTACAACATCGTGAAGAAAAGGTAAGTAACGAGAAACATTTTAAAATGCAACGTTAAAAATTTATCGAACTTTGTATTGTACCTACAGTAAAAAAAAAAAAAAAAGCTTGAGGGTGCTAAAACTCAAAACTTAATGTCTCTTCGTCATGATATTTCGCATACAATTAAAGCCCGAGCATTAAGTTTTGGAATAATTATATGTAAATTTAAATTTGTAGGTATTTGAGACATAATGGTGCCAAAATGTAAAAATAGATATCAGTATATAAGGATAAAGTTATTATGGATTACAAATTTCCGATACAGTATTAAAATCGATAAGATCTAAGAGCGACCATTTCAACAGTTGAATCGAAGTACTTAAAGCATATTTGATTGCAAAATTTTATTTCGCTTTATATGAATTGTACAGTACTTTGATATTGCTGTACTTCAGGTCAATATGCAATTAGTAATGTGTAATCAGCTATTCATTATTCACTATTACATAAAGATGTAGTTGTGTTTCGCAAATGATCAATTAAAAATAGTCTCTAAGTGGGTTATTTTGTATTGTCAGTGTAAACAAATTTAAAATGACAAGGTCATTAATATTTTCCCGATCTTCAATTATTATCCTCCAAACTACATTAAACTCCGATCAATTTTTTTTAACGTTAGAGAAGTAGCATACGTTTCGTTGTCTAGCCTAATACCTAATACTCGTTTTCATATACAAAACATTTTATATTTCTTTCCCAAGAGAGTATTTTTGTCTTTTCAAATTTCTGGAGTTCTTTCTATTTGCACAATCGTTTTTAATTGTTTAATTATGTATTTAACTGTACAGCACTTAGCACTGCTATCACTTTTTCGACAGAAACAGCTGGTGTTGCAAGTTTACAAATAGTTGCTATAAGTATCCATAGTAATATATTTATTTATTTATTTATTTATTTCACCAGAAAATATACATACATAGTATCCTACTGTTAAACATTACTGTTAAAAGATATTAAATGTCTAGTCATTTTTAATATATCATGGAGGGTGTCAATCAAAATTTATAAAATTCACTTTTATTCTTGGTAGATTTATCTTAATAAATTTATACTTAGTAAATTTACCAATCTTAAACAATTAAGCTTATAACGATAGAAATTGCATTCATTAGATATTAGGAGTGAAATTAGAGACAAAATGTTCATCCTACATTAGGAATCTGTATTTCAATAGTATAGTCACATCCTTTACAGCTTATATCTTTAAGGTAGCTCTATGGGTACTCTCAAGTCTACTGAGAGATGAAACGAAAAATTGTTTTAAATACTTTATAAGCGTGTTAAAAGTGTTTCAAAAATTTTTTCTTCAGTTTTCATTTAGGTTTAATACATTATTCGTTATTATTTTGTTAAAATAAAACATTATTGCAAACAATTCTGTTTATTTGACTTCAGTTTCATCCTGACATGAAAATGTGGCAACACTGGACAACGAGTATCCTTTCGCACCAACTGTATGACGAATGATCCGATGTTGCCAAATTTCTATCACTTCCTAAACTAACCGTGAAAACAACATTTGCTTGTTTTGCTAATAAATATCTTTTAATTTTACACGATAACCTATAATAATTTATATATTTTTGGAAAGCTGAGACATCAATCTATTAAAAACTAGTTTTTCAATAATGGCATACAACGCTATCTATAAAAAAATCTTCTCTTCCTGTCTCTCAGAGTGCCTGTCCCATAAGGGCTAATGTTAAGTATCTCAACTTTAATTTACAATATTTTTAATTTTTACACGGTAACTCGCCACAAAATTTATAAAATATATTCAGTAAATCCTCCTGAATATTTCTACATAATTATTTTTTATGCCTTAGAAAGTCGGATTAACCCAAGAGCTACCTTAAATGATATAGTACTCGATAAAAATCAATTCTTCAGCAGCGATCAATCCTGCATAAAAAGCAGACGAACATAGCGTTGGTAAAGCTTGAAGTTTCAAACTGTATTAGATTCAATTAAAGTATCATTGCGATAACGTAAAAAGGCCAGAAAAAAGAAACGAGTACGATAAGAACGTCAGATCTGAAGAATCCATATCGCAATTGTTATGTCATAAGAAGAGAACATGTGTGTGTGTGTGTGTATATATATATATATACACACACACACACATACATATACATAGAGACATGCGTCAAAAGCACCATTACTACACTTAAGGACACGAATCCTCGTGGACTTTAGTCGCGCGCAAGCGTAAGGCATCGTCGAGGCACGCGTGTTCGGGTACGATGTTTTATCATCGTCGAGTGGCCTAAAATTTACTCGTGTGTCGATGAGCAATATATAGAGTTCTTGCGTTCGCTATACTTGTATAATCGGCTGCGACTCGCGATCTCTCTCTTTCTCTCTCCACGTGGACTTTGCTCCGGCGTGGTGCCGACGATGACGAAGCACCCGAGGACTTTTGTGTTTCGCTTTTCTTCGTACCCGTCTTTTCGATATGCGTGAGGCTGTTATATGAGAGAGAAAGAATGAATTTGCATGTGTGAACGAATTGTGCGTGATCTATGATGGATATGCATGTCACTTGCGGTCATTTTGAGTGGATCCACGGTGATTTGTCAGGAGTAGGTCTCGCATATGTCTGCCTTTAAGTTTGTCTAAAGTCTAGCATCTGCGTGTAAGTAGAAAAGACTACCATTTCATAATAAAAGCATGTCGATGTTGTCATATAATATAGATTTTGAGGCAATTTTCATAAGTTTAAATAGGTAATTGGTTTTAGACAAGATTGCACATTTTGAAAAAATTCATTTGTTTAATCGTATTCTTTAACAGGTAGAATATATTAAAATGTCTTTTAATTAAAGTCTGATGGATAAAAAAAGTTTGGAAGTATTTATTGTTAACATATTTTAACTAGACCAATGGATTATCGCAGCCAGACTTATGCCAGGATTCTGTCTAATTTATGCGAGATTTATATTTTTTACACAGTAATATATAGGAAAAAGTGCTAGACTATCAGGAAACTGCAATGAGAATGAATTTGTAACTTTTTGCTTTTATCTTCAATGGCATTTTTAGCGTCCGACTGAGACTAATATTCAAAATTGGAGTCAAGATTCTTTTGTTCACTTGTTGCTTTCCAATAGAAATACTGATGCATTGACACGAAGATATCGTAGTAGCTTCGACAGCGACCGATAATAAACTTTACTATTTTTCCATATCTTCAATAATCTCTATCGATCGCTACAAGCCATAATTTTCTCACAGATTTTATGAGAATTGCATGTCGATTCGAATGGTATACTTGTGACTAGAGGAATCAGTAGATGACAGTAATTTTCTTCAGTATTATCTTTAAAACAGTATGTTTTTCAGTACAAGAAATGTGTCCAAAAAATTGTAGAGATGATGCGAATAAGAAATAAATTTAGAAAATATAATTTTAATGCTTAAGGGTATGCATCGTCGCAACTAACGAGTTTTATTCAAGGATGATAACTGGTAACGATGCAAACTTCAGACTCATAAAATTCGGTACTGGTTCAAAACAAGGCTTTGGTCTGAAGATTTGAAACTGAATCAATTTTTATTTTTTAAAAAGGTACTGCAGTCTATGTTAACAGTTAAAGCTTTACTAATTAAAAATATTTCTTGTTCTAATTTATTAACAAAAAATTAACTTGCATTATAGTACCAGTTACCCTGGTAGAAATTTAGCCGAGTTAATGACCAGCCACTAGCCAGTTCCAGTTATATTCGCGAGTTTTTAAGCGAGTTTACCCGTCTAACAGACGAATAACCCTGTCTATTTCGCCACAGTTTTGAAACGCAAGCTGGCTAAGGATTCGGCTATTTTAAAATGATACATTTGCTGATTAATTATAATTTATTCCATTTTAAGCTGATATATTGATGTCTAATAATATAAATAAATATTATTGGTCATGTGAATATACATACATCTATATTTAATTTGATAAATTACTTTCGTTTACTTTTGACGTTTAGTCTTGACTGGTCATTACCGAGCATTTGCCGATTTGAAACTCTATATGCTGGTTAGTCGAAACTGGCTAACAGCTGGTTAAGCGGCTAGCCGAACACCTTAATTTTCTACCAGGGCCCTGGTAGAAATTTGGCCGAATTGATGACCAGCTACTAGCCATTACCGATTATATACGCGAGTTTTTAAGCGAGCTTACCCGTCTAGCAGACGAATAACCCTGTCTATTTCGCCACAGTTTTGAAACGCAAGCTGGCTAAGGACCCGGCTATTTTAAAATGATATATTTGCTGATTAATTATAATTTATTCCATTTTAAGCTGATATGTTGATATCTAATAATATAAATCAATATTATTGGTCATATAAATATACATATTACCATATTTAATTTGATATATTGAGCTTAATAATTTGGCGTTTAATGCATAAAATATTGAGGTTACGCTTAAGGGGAGGTTGGAGCTAAAAACGTGTTTTTTGATTTGATGATATCTTTTTCTATTGATTATAAAAATGAAAACTTGGACTTGAGTGCCATAGTTCTCAATGTAATAAATAACCATGTGCAATTTCAAGTGGATACGATTAGTCGTTTTTGCACAAAGCTGGAA
>UELU01140634.1:0-16293 GCA_900490025.1 Megastigmus dorsalis | reverse complement strand
AAAAAAAAAAGAAAAAAGAAAAGGCAAAATCCTCGGGGCGGGTCATTAATCCTCGCGCATGCTCCGCGCGGCAATCGGAAGAATTTCTAGTTTCGCGCGCATTAGCTATTCCCTCGACCTGAATTCTCGACGACGGTGAAAAATATACGACGAAGAATGAGGAAAGAGACCGTCCACGTGTAAACACCTCGATATACTTATACCTATATATGCGCTCTGCGAAATCGACTGAAATGATTGGCTAAAAATTAACCAGTTTTAATTAATATGTCATTTCATATACGGTAAAACCCGGAAATTGTGAAAGTATCTCATATCCCAGATATTTTAAGCATAAATAAATTCATAAGCATACGTCACTGCCATATATATATGTATATGTATGAAAAATGGGCACTCTAATCCAGCATAAAAGAGAGCTCAGCTCGAAATCACATATATATAATATCTGTCACGGTTCCATTGTAGCCGCGTTGCCTCTCGGTCCGAAGAATGCCAGATAACGCTATCTCGCTTCGACGACGACTGCGTCCGGAAAGGAAGCACCGGCCGCCGCGCGATGCTTGCAGCACACACACACACAGACCCTCTGTCTCAATGGGTGCGTACCTCGCGCGTCTGCGACATCGCACCGACTCTCTCTCTCTCTCTCTCTCTCTCTCTCTCTCCATCTAGCCTTTTCTATCTTCTTCTTCTCTCTCGCTCTGTCTTGGCGGCACAAAATCCTGATATCGACATAAATGGCGGTGTGGTCGTGTCCGAGAGGCGGTGGTCCCGCTCTCTCGGCAGCACGCATCGAGATACCGTTATAACGCGAGACAGAGACAGATAGAGAGATAGAGAGAGAGAGAGAGACGAGATGTAAATTACAGTATACTGCTGCAGAGGAAAGGACGCGAACGCGCGGCGGTGTGTAATCGCGCTTATGGGATGACGGCTGTAGAGATCTGTCTTACCGGTGCTTGTACATGCACGCCGGACTTAGCAATTATGCTTGCCTCTCTCTCTCTCTCTCTCTGCAGCGTTATGGTCTTGCAAAATGTTGCAAGTGACGATTTGCTCGACGAGTGGTCATCATGAATGAGATTGACCGTCGAGTGAGCGTTTAAGTATATGCCAGTGACAATTGAATTTTCGAGGATTTTATATATTTGATGCTTTTATCATGATCGTTGGATTGCAATGAATTATTTGGGTCGTATACCCGATGTTGTAGCGCGGTAGCATATTTATAACAAATTCAATTTATCACTCGCACACTTCAATCGCGCCCGCAAATCAATGAAATAATCAGAACAAATTTAAAGCACGTGATGCATAAAACTGTGAAACTTGTTCATTTTAATAGGGGGGGTTAAAAATATATTCGAGAACAGTAGTTTTATCAATCGGAAAAATCAATTAACAGTGTAGAAATTCAAGGCAGTAGTAGGGAAACAAAAAAAGATAAAATGCCAATACTAGAAGCGACTGTAAGTCCAACAGAAAAGTCTGCGCAACGGTAACCTTTCCGGCTATTCATCAGTGACGCTCTCATTAATACCGGCGTTTTATATTAGATCAGAAGTGGCCGATTAGATTCTATGCAACGGGTGGACTCATAAAAAATCGTATAGCAAAACCCACCTCGTATAGCACGTATAAATCATACTCTTGCACTTCACGTGCGCTTTATTTTCTACGATCTAAAGTCCATATTCTCCCCTACCTTCTATATCAAACAGCCCATATATATATATATATGTATATACCTATATATTGACCTGCAAAAATCATTACCGGAACCGCAAGTCACTCCGTCTAGCAACAAACCTTATATACATATCGGTTCATCCCGAATTTAAGACGAGAAAAAACGAAGCACAAAAGACCGAATCCTAATTAATTTCGAAGAGTCACGCGTACGCACACGCACAGACGCACACACACTGTATATATATATAAGTGAGCGAATCGCAGCAGCAGCTCTCGGAGCGTGGCGATTGCATGTAGGTCATTGGCTCTTTCACGCTGCAGCTCCACGCGTCCCTCTTTTCGCCTACTCTCTCGAGGTCCTCGTCGTCATCGTCGTCGTCGTTGTCGTCGTCGTCGTCGTCGTCGTAGTCGCGCACAGCCGATTTAGAAAGTCGGCCTACTAGACTCTAGAGCGAGATGAAACGAGTGTGTGCGCGTGTATGTGTGTGTGTGTCGCGACGGTTTCCACCCAGACACGCGAGACGTGTATATGCGCCGGAAATGACCATTGGCTGCGTGGGAATCACCAACACATTCGCGAGAGATTTCGAATATCTTTTGCTCTCGACGTCTATCTTTTCTTTTTTTTTTTTTTTTTCTTATAGTTTATTTTGGTATAGGAGGTCAGTGGGTTGGATCGAACACACACACACACACAAACACACTTTTATTTTCTCGCGCTTTCAAGTTGTGGGTGGGTATTTTGAACCGATCGCGTAATCCTACAGTTTTGTATTATGACATCATCGTGTATATAAGATGTGTATATGTTCTTGTTGGAATACCGATCACTTTAGGTTTTGATCTGGAGCGATTGTGGAGAAGAAAACAGATTAATGTTTACGATCGATTGATGGAATTAGCGATGTGTTGCTCTTGGTCTTGGGTTTTATTTAGACTTTTATATATATAAGTCGTAGCGAATTTTCTTATAAGCATATTATAAAACGAATGGCATCGGAGTGTATCTTCTTTACCCTGATTATTCCAACATAAGTTTTGTTATACAAACTGTGCTACAGAAATAGTGTCATAATAGAGATATTGAATATTCACAGTGTTTATAGTAGAAAAACTTCGATGCTAAAGCCGAGAAGCCGACGAGGCGGTGCGAGCTTGGAAAAAGCATCGAGACTCCTGCCGAGTCTCCGGTTGTTTTCCCCTATTTTTAGAGGTGATGGCCTCAGGCTGTTTTCACGACACTCTTCGTTTATGATACGAGCTGCCGAGCTGCTATTGCTGCTGCCTCTTCTTCTTCGTCTACCCCAGGCCACCGGTTTGTCACCTTAAAGACGAATGGCTCGCGTAATTATTCACGCGATATATTACTAAAATTGCTTTTACAACTGGACTCTTTTTGCATTAACGATTCCCGCGCGGAGAAGAAAAAATAAACATTTATTGCTTGTTACGCGATCAAAAGCGATGAATAATAATTTTGTATATTAAGTCAAATGCCATTATACAATACGATTTATACATTCAAATTTGATAGGAAACAATTCCAACGGCATTGCTTAATCGTTATTCAACATAGTTGTTTTGTACAATAATCTTTTTGAATGCTACAACGAGTTATTATAAGCCTAATGTAATTACGTAAATCAGTTGATTTTTAATCGATGTACATATAAGTACTTCAACAACATTTTTCAAGCCCGCGGACACAGAAGAGACAAAGTATTTCTCTAAACATATATATATATACCATAGTGCAACGAAATGCCTTTAGCTCTCTTCAACAGGTTCTAAATAATCCGTTGATCGAAGCGGCAGCACGACTTCTCGGTGCAGCTAAGCGTTAGAAGTTAGTTTTTTTGTTACTCGTCTCTCCTTTTTACAGCATTTATATTTAGCCATGTGACATTCGCGTGCCTCGAGCGTTCGAACAGATTTCCAGACTCGACGATCGTTGCATTTTGTTCGCTGATCGCGTAGTAGTAGCCATTTATAAACGTATAGCCGCGCGTTGCGAACTTGGCTAGCCGGATTTATTTACCGTAATTAAATCCTCAAATCTAAAATAAAATGACAATTCCGAAAGTTCCACGCGCTAAAATCATTTTTAGCACAACTTCATTCTTTCAAGATTTATGTATAAAACATATAATATTTCGTAATCATTGGATAATCGCAGTCAATGTCTATATACATTATTGAATGAACATAATATATTATTAATATTGATTAAGCATGCGACGCAAGGTTCAGTTTCCATTTTCGTACCGCAGAATAAGCTATAGGCATTCGTTTCTTATTTCTCTAATTGAAAAATAACATACTGTGTATAAAATACAAAACCTTAATTTGGTACTTGCAGGTCTATTTCGAACACCCATTCTGATGTAGCTGGTTATTTTCGTTTCTTTTACGTCCCTCATTTAGCCCGGCTACTCTCGTTTTATTCACACTACCAGCATTTAACTTAATGGTTCATTTTTTGCCCATCATATGTACGTGCGCTTTCGTGTTTTTGCTACTTGCTTTATTACGAACAGTACCCAGTACTTAAATAGGCTTACCTTTTTTTTTTTACTTCGCATACACTTGGACGACAAACAAAGGACAAACAAAGTTTTAAGTATATTATATAACCGAGTGAATTCGTGCAACTACTTATTTATTGTATATCTAACAATTTTCATTCGTTTCAAGCGATGGTTCGATCGTCGGTATACAAAACAATCGAAGAATTCGGCAGTCGGAATGTATAAATTAAAAATAAATTCAAAAATCACAGCAATGCACACATAGAACGCGTTACTACATACCATACATCTCAATTAACGCGTCGCATACCTTCAATTCACATTCACCTCATTATCTCGTTGTTTTAACGCGGCAATGGACGCACGCCTCGGCGTAAAAGCTATATATACCACGAAAGAAATGGCGCAGCGACCAGTTGCAATGGTCCACCGAGGAAAAACCTCTCTCTCTCTCTCTCTCTCTCTCGCATAATTACCAGAGACGACGCGGCACATTTGAGAGCCGCGAATTATACAGATAATTTTCCCTCGGCACTGCAGCTTTCAAAACATACACACACGCCCATAAGAGAGCTTAATCCACCTCCGCGCATATATATATATATATATATATAGCATGGGGAGCTCGTGTACATGCGTGCAGTGAAAGTGAAATTCTTATCCCCGGGTACGAAGTTTGTAGCTCGCGCCTGCAGTGTTCCGGCATTCCAGCAGCCATCTGTCAGCCTTCTCCTGTATACCATTATCCATGCATATCTATATATATATATACACCACCGAGAGATCAGTAAACCGCATCAAGTGCATACCCGTACACAGACACGCGGACCCAAAGCATCTGACAAAAGTAGCTGCAGCAGCGCAACAGGTTCTTTAACTATAAAAAGGAGGATCCTCCCCGTGTAATTTATGCCTCCGCGGCCAGGTTTTATTATCGTGTTGTAGAGACGTCGACGATTACGTTTTTGCCCCCTCTGCAGTGCGATACGTGCAGTGCGCAGTCTGGGTTGTGCGCACAGGCTCAGTTTCATGCGGTTGCCGAGCGTCACGGCGTCGGCTTATTGCGCAATTGATTGTTGTGGAAAAACTCGAGGATTATGGAAATACCTTATAGGAAGTCGTTATGGCTTATGGCATGGGAAAGACTCTGTCGAGAGGAAGATGTAAATACTTAATGAGATTCTTTTATATGGTGTATTAAATTGAAGAAGAAAAAATATGTTGTTTTTTTTTCTCCCATGTGTATTTGAAGGAAACGCGCGAGGAACAGTAGATTAAACATCCAATTTCAATTAAGCTTAAGAATATTGAATTTAACATTCAATTCACTTTTACGTACGATCTTCTTAACACAGTATGGCAAACAATTATTCACCGCAATATAAAAGAACTGCGTACAGAAGCGACAATTTTCCAACGATATAATCACGTACGTTACATCCTGCGCTTGGATACGCACGAGTTGCCGAGTTTGATCGATCAGCGTCAACTAAACGGCACAGCTTTGTAAGCACTGTTCCAAGTTAGTAGCGAGAAAAATGTCCACGGAAGTAGAGACGAACGCGAATACCTCGTTAAACAGATCGCCACTGGCTGCAAAAATCGAGGGTGTCGACTTTGTCAAGTTGCCACGTGAGATTCAGAGACAACTCGGGTGCTTAGTGAACGAGGATGTGTTCCTGGAGTGTCCCTACGCTTTTGTCTCCCGTCAAGTGCTACTGGATGCCTCTCGAGAGCCGAACTCGCCACTGGAACATCTCGTAGCCAAAATCACTTCGTACGCGTCTCCGGAAGTACTGGTTGGATATGCGTCTGATAAACTTGATGCCGATGTGTCTGGTTCGGAGATTCATTTATATATTAACACACTACTTGAACTTTCATTCTATAGTGGCCAAGTGCACCGATACAGTCGCATTTCTAGGATATGATTTTATACAGCACTGCTATGAAAATCCTACTGAAATTCTTGAGTCTATACAAACATTATCTTGGTAGATGATATGCAGAATCGAATTTTTTATTACGTATATAGATCTATTGTTAGAAGCCTTGAAAATACTGTTAATTTCATTACCAGCTTTATGAGAAGATGAAAATTTTATTATTATTTCAACTGGTATTTTTTCATTCAATGACTAAAGCTGCATAAAATTGTTTTTGCGAAAGAAACAGTCAAGGAAACGAATTACGAGAGGATTTGGAATAGTTAAATACTATAAATACATTATTGTGACTATTGCATTTGGTGTATACTTATGAATGCTCATTTTGTAAACAGCATAATGGATTGTTGTACTTATATTTGATGTTTCCATCCACATAATTTTTAATACTAAAGTGTATCGATTCCATTGGATCAATAAAATAAATTATGTCGATTTGTTATGCTATATTTTGGCCTAATTTGAATATTATTCTTCTTCTTTCATATTTAATAATGATACACACGAACCTTAAAATAATTTGTTTTATTGATTCAAAAATGAATCATTGAATCACAGAAAATCTGTCGAATACTCGGAAATTTGATTTTTCTCGAGTAAAAGTATAATATAGTTCATTAAAATGAAGCTCTTCGACAATCTGAATCACTGCAGATTTCATGCTTTGCCTGACCGAGGAAACGTCGGAAGCCGTGATCTCGCGAAACCGCTCGATTACGAAAAACCTCTTAAGAACCATAAAAGATCAAATAAGAAGAAAGGTTAAGGCATGGGAGGGCCAAGGCAGTGCCGACGAGCTCAACGATAACTTTCTGCGCATGTCAAGGCCTCTGTACGAGATCGACGTGTCGCTTCCGGTCTCGGAGCTTCGCCGCTGCAGACAGCTGTCGGATCGTTCACCCTGCGACGTCAGAGACGGTTACGTAGAGCTCATGCCCCTCTACGAGACGTTTCGCAACATTGAATTCACGAGAATTACACAAGCTTGCCAGACGAATCTCGAGAGCAAGGATGAAGAGGTGCAAACTTATCCCGAACGCCCGAAGAATCAGTGGACGCAGTACACTTTTGAAATACCCGACGAGTTTACAGAGCTTTGGGGACACAAAGAGGATGCTGAAGAGGTGACGAGACGCGATATTGTTTAATCCGTTGTTTATTTTACACAATTTAAACTGTTATTCGATTACTCGGTCTATGCTCTGGTTATATTAATAGTTATATTTTCAAATGCGATTTTTGAGCAGGAAAAAAACGACAATGAAAACAGTCAAGAGAGCTCATCCGAGATTAAGGAAGAGATCGAAATATCCGCAGATGAACTAAAACTTAGAGAACAAAGAAGGAAGGAGTGGGAAAAGCTGAACGATTTTCTGAAAAAATGTTCCGATGAAATGATAGACGCAGTATCGTTCAATGCATCGACAAATCTTTACGTAAACGACGTAGCAAATCTGGGTAAACATGGCGAAAGTTCAATGTTCCCGAAACCCCGGAACGTCTACGAAGAAAAATTGAGTCTCATAGATTTGAAAACGATCGGTGACAGATATCTGCTTTCTGTTTCCTGGCATGTCGAATTGGATGACGTTATCGCCTGCACTTATTTGGACAAAGATTCTAAAAGCAGTTCTCTGATCGCTTTGTGGACTCTGTATAGACCACTGAGTCCAATGATTCTACTGAACTGCGAGGAGAAAATCTCGACAATCTCGTTTTGCCCGGTAGGAAGTTACGTGGACGTGCTTATCGGTGGCTGTTTAGACGGGAAAATTGTCGTCTGGGAAATCAACAGCCATTTATTAATAAAAAGGAAAGATAAACAGAAAAATTTATTCTCGTACGTATAAATTGATTAATAAAAGTATTATTTGCACAGATAAAAATCTATTATTTGCCAGAATGATAAATATTATATTATTTAAAGGAACGTAGATGATTTTGAGGGTCCTCCGTCGAAAGAAGCTAAAATAGCCCTTTCGTCAGAGAAAGCGCAGAAGCTCAGTATCACGAATATCCAGTGGCTACCGCCGTGGTGTCGTATAGAAAACGATGGTAACTTTCAAAAAATCTCGGCTAATTCACCCAGAGAACACAAGGCATTCTTTGCCACGTCATCCATGGATGGTACGATTTTCTTTTGGACTCTTCCAAGATCTTTGTCGACGCCTGCAAAGGTGCGCAGTCCCCTCAACCTCACCATTTCCCCGGTGTACCAGCTGATGATCGAAGAACCAGGCGACAAAGTCAATACGAGAATACCGGTAACCTGTTTCTGCTTACCTCTGGCCAAAAATGAAGAGTCTTCGAGCTTAAATATTCGTAATCAGGCGGATCTGGAGAGACTGCGCAGGATTTTCGTAGGCACTATTATGGGCGAAGTATTGTGTTGTACCTGGGAATCACAAACTTTCAGCGTTGATGTGACGGATCGCGAGGTGTGCAAGATTCAATATAAATCCTGTATCCACGATGGAATAGTTAGGACGATGACCAAGTCACCGCATCTCGACGACGTCTTCCTCACGACAGGAGGACGAACTTTCGCAATTTGGAAGGAGGACTTTGCAGAAGGGCCGATTTTCCAGAAGAGATCCTCGAAATGCAGGTATGGCGAAGGCTGCTGGAGCGGAAGACCCGGTATGTTCATTTTGGCAAGGCTGGATGGCTGCTTCGAAGTGTGGGACCTGAAGCGAAAATGTGACGAACCGGTGCTACTGCAGACAGTGTCTGGAAAGGTGCGCGTCAAAACATTTTTCAATCTAACCATTTAGCTTGTAAGATTGACTCTAGTAAAATAGGGAACTTCTATATATTTTATACTATATATTTTATATTGCCACAAAGATGACACCATTCGTATATCCAAATCATCCAACAGTTCAAAGCAACTTGCTAGCTGTTTTGGATGGTCTATCGACTTTGCGCGTCTTCGTTGAGCCGGATGAGACCGTGAAGGACGAAGACCTGGAACGTGTCGAGTGGTTCGAGGAGTTTGCATGGCGTGAAACTAAACGCAAAATGGATTTTAACCGCTGGCAAGACGAGTACCTGCGCCAGCATCCTACGGCTTTGCGACGGAAAACTGAACGAGAACAGGCCGAGGCTAACAGGAGGCATCAGGAAGCGCGCGAACGGTTTTTGAAGGTGTGTTATAGAAAGCATAACTTAATAATTTATATAAAGGAAATACAATTCTTTTCAAATAAGGATGAAACGTCTAAATGGTAATTTGATTGAAATTTTCATCCTGTTTTTTGGTTTTATTTTAAAGGAGCAAGAACTTCTAGCGCGCGAGGAGGCGGAAAGAAAGTTGGCGAAGCGTCGGGTATCAAAATCGGTTATTTGGCGAAAAAACGAACAAACGCGTGCTGAGACAATTCTTTTGCAAAAGAAGGGATTTGTGCCGTCCGAGCTCGAGAACAAGAGGAGGCCGCTCGTGCTTCTCGAAGAACAACGAAAGGCGAGATCTCGCAGGGTAAAAAAAGAGCTGGCGCAGGCCGATGATATCCTCAAGAAATGCCTGGCCAGGGAAATTCCAGAAGCGAGATTCATTGGAGACAAAACGGTTGTAAATGTACACAAGGATGAGGAAAAATCAAATTTTTTAAAAACAAACGTGGAGTACGAGGAAGAGTATCGGCAAATAATGGAGGAGTTGACGAATAAGTTGAGAGAGCAGCCTTACGTTCCGCAATTCGACTGGAAAAAGGCTATGATGGCTGGAACAAAGAGGATACGAAGTGCGGGGAAACGGAGAGAATTTTGAGACTGATATAAGTACTTTATATCCGATACTTTCGAGTTGTAAAATGAAATAAAAACTGTATACAGAGAAAAGATATTCTATCGAAACTTCTATCAAATAATTTATGTGATCTTTATTTCTGTTAACTTTTGTATTTCAAATGACAATATGCTAAAAAGAAATTTTAATAAATTGACATGAAATATCTATTAGTATTTATTATTAACCAATAGTACCTCGTATCAAAATTTTATAACGCATCTTATCATCTGCAGTGCTTTTTGTACTACAAGCTTCTTCGATACTACCTATTATAGTATAGACGTTCAAACTCATTGTTTGCGATTAAAAATAAAATATCGAAAAAATGTTGATTTAACAAAATTTTAATGAATCATAATTATAAACTTAATTTTATAATCTCATACATTACTTAAGGATGTAATGATATCCATGTATAGGACTTGAATCACTTCTGTTCTATTGCACACGCTTTAAAAAAAATCTAATATCGTGTTTGAAGTCTATCTATCTGCAAAATGTAAAATGTATCTATACATATAGACGAGTATTGTCACCGTTGCACTCGTATTCTCAGCAGGAATCCATAATCTAACAGCCTGATGAATTACGTTTTTGCAGCGTAAACAGGTTCCCGAAAGGATTGGTTATCTCGCTGAAGTTTTCGTTGTAGTGTCACGCACGATAAGATAAAAGTATTCGTCGTCTATCTCTTAACGCTCTCTTTCTCACTCGTCACCATAATGCATGCAGTGAAATAATCATTTCATGCACTGCAGCATAGTTTCTATATTATATTTTAAGTAGATATGCGTATGTCGACACTTCTACATTATATTTTCGATATATATGCTTTATAATTTTTTACTCATCGTATAGATGTAAGTTTTAATTTTTTAGAATAAATCGATTGCAGTTTCCTTTCGCGATGGAGATGATAAATGAGTCAATGAGGATAATAAATTTCTGATTAACCCGTTTATGCATCATCACATATAATGTAGTTAATTAGCTAGTTTTGTATTTGGTATAAAGGAGTAGAGATAAATAAAAAATGTACCAGAAACCTTTTCTACATAAGCCTCTAAATATGCCTCTAAAGTAAAAATTTACCTCTCAAACTACTCCGCCAACCTTTTAATTTTGCAATAGCCATGCTTTACTACTTCAAGGACATAAATAATTTAGCAAATAATTAGTAGCAGGTTTTTGAGGTCGTTGACGATAAAGATAAAGCTTCTTAGTATCGGGCGATTAAATACCTTAATTAAAGCTATAATAGCTCTGCGAAACGATAGTTATTCACTGACAAATGTTTAATCGTTACTTTCAGGTATTCGGCATCATCTGCATGTCCTGCGGTTCCCCGGGCTATGGCGCAGGTCATTGGTTCCTCTTCGTCGCCGTGACGGCCTTCATAATGACCCTGATCTGGACGATCGTCTACCTGTTTTCCCTTCGCGAAGCATTGAAGATACCCGTCAATTGGATTTTGACGGTACATATGTACACATTCAAATTTTACTATCCAGATTTATTTGCGTGACAATTCTAATGATATATTCTTCATTTCTGCATGATAAATCACTGATACATAATATTTAGTTTGTTAGGATTATTAAATCTCTTATCTACGAAATTTCAAACTTATTTCCTATTTCAGGAATTGCTCAACACTGGAGTCTACACGGTCCTTTACTTCACGGCATGTGTGACCGAGCTGGCGTGGTCTCACTTTACGCCATTCATCGTCGCTGGGGTGAGTCAATATAAAAGACTATTGTTAATCTTTTCTGTTCCTTGGGAAAGATATTTTGTAACATTGAAAAAATATACCCTAAACGTTCTGAATAAATGTTTTTCAATTAGACACGTATCGTTTTCTCGCATCATCGTAAACTACAAATTGTTTTAGTAAATGAGAAGCTTGGACTAACTATGCCAGTGTTCTTAAAATTAGCTTCAACGCACAAAAGATTCAATACATTCCTGAATTTCGATTCTCAAATCGAATAATAAAAAAGACAGAAAAGCTGGCCACTTTGTAACCATAAATTTCCTCTGTTCAGGTCTTCGGCCTCTTCAACGTTCTGGCCTACGCCGCGGGCACCTACTTCCTCTACCTGGAGTACAAGAACAACCAGTAGCGAGGCCGCAGCGCTGATCCTCGCAGCCGTGCAACCAATAAATACCTGCATGAGTCAAGAGCGACCACATGAGAGTCTCGGGAGAGAGAGAGAGAGAGGGAGAGAGAGAAAGAGAGAGAGAGAGAAGCATCCCCCGTCCTCGGAAGAATAATCAAACAGACATCGGGGATGGAATCGTGTACGAATCCTCGCGGGGGTGAGGCAACTGCGCGATTTTCTCGTCATCCGAACGCGACGCTCGCATCGTCACCTGTAAACCGCATCTCACGACGTACACAACACGACTATGTGCAGTTTTGTCCGACCTACATTATAAACATGTTCACCGCAGCTTCACCATCGACGGCTCTTCTTTATCTGGAATCGGCGATCAATGCTATACCTATTAAATAACCGTTAATCGAATCATTTAACCGGTGTCGAACTATATATACGTATATGTATATACATATTGCAAGTGTGCGCGTGTGCGTTTACGAACCGAACAACGCGTCATATATCATTTATGTAGCAAGCCATTTCAATTCAATCCGGCCTCTGCGAGACGTGCTGCGACTTGTACTGCGAGTGTCTTTTTTACATCTCTGCTTTTTCCCTGCGCATCGATAACTATGACATATATATTATATATATTTATGGTAGAATTATTCACCGCAACTTATTCTTCTCTCCTGTATTTTCTTTTCTTTTATTTCCTTTTCTCGTTTTTCTTTCTTTTTTTTTTGTTAATCATTAATATCTCGGGGAGGGGGCAATTGCGAGAGAGCCCCGCGAGCGTGACTCGCGCGACTAATTACGCGAGTCGATCAGATGTACAACGCGTCACGGGAGTTTATATTATATGTACAGTCGAACTCCATCCAAGTACAATATTTTTATACTTAAAGTGTAGCGAGGAAAATTGCGAGAACAAGAGAAAATGCCACGTGCAAAACATATTTATCGTATAATAATGCAGAACAGCCTGACTTTATTCGCTTTACAATACCGAGTGCCTTATAATAACATACGAATACCTACCGTTGGCGAGTTGCACGAGCCCTGCCAACGACGGAATATATTTATATATCCGCTGCCTCGCGCGTGCGCATCATTCTCGTTTATAAGATTATTTACATTATGCAAACGATATATATCGATCAATCACCATTACATTTTCTTAAGCGAGCATAGTAAGTTCTTTTTTTTTTATTATTTATAAGATTCAAATATTACTGTACAGCCTGAATATGAGAGGAATTTGAAAAAAAAGAGAAATCAATTGAATAAGAGGCAGCGCACAGGAAAAAGGCTCGATTTCCCGAATCTTCTCGAATCATCCGTTTTTTGCTTGTTCCTTTTTTTCTTTTAGTTGAACATGTTACTAAAGTGGTTTTTAAGTTTTATTTCGACTTTTGTCCGACTTTGACCTTTGCATTTTTGCGAAATTGGCACGCCAGCTTGTCAACCGATGTTCGATGGGATTCGCGAAAAAAACTTGAGGGAAGCATCGAGAGCTGCATTTACTAAATATCGAGCTACGTCATTTTACCGAGTATAACACAGAATATATATATACATACATATATGTATTTGTTACTTGTTAAAAGAAGATAGCGGAGTTTATTATAAAAATAATATATATTGTAAAAGTAATATAATATGAACAACATAATATAAATAACACAAATATATATATATTTGTAATTCGTCCACGAGTTCCGCAAACGGGACTCGTCTAAGCGCACGAAACCCTTTCTTTTCTTTTTGTATAATCCATCGAAATGTGTATTTATTATTTTTCAAAATCGCTATTCTTTGTGTAAACAAAAAAAAAGACAATATGAACAAAAAGGCGTAAGAACGCATGCATATATAATAAACAAAATAATGATTTTAACGTTAAAACTAATGTGTAGATTATTATACCCACTCTTCTTTATAATTCTGACGCCCATCCTGCACTGCAGTTAATAATTTTATTAATGATTGGGTATCGAGCTACTATTCACGTTACTATTTATTTACGAAACTATTTTTCTGATAATCTGTAAATAAATTCAATTGCATTTACATTGATAAAATATATTTTCATGTACTTATGTCTCCAACCAAAATATTTTAAGCATCTGAAATTTTAAATCGAACTGTATTTGTATCCTCAACATGTTTCTGTAAAGCTCATTATTATAAAGACTTCGATTCCAACGAAATACTTATGAAAAATTAAATGTTGACAAACAAGTAAAAGAAATAACGTACAAAAACGTGCTGTAATATAAAAAAAAGTAATACTGTAATAAATGTGGCGAATTATTTATTACCAGTATATACATGGAACATAGTTATTTATACTTTAGTTATAATTTATGATGTTTTTTTTTAATTGATTAAAATTAAATTTTTTTGTTTTGTCTAATGATATTGTACGGTATTTTTATTGTAATTATAATTTATTTATACGTATATGTTTGACAAATACTGTTTAGGTACTCGATTCATCAATTAAAATTCGCAGAAAAAAAATGTAAATCAAAAGAAAGTAGCAGAATTTTGGACTACCATGTACAAAATCTTGAATTAACTTCTTTGATTTAAAATTGAAAATGGAGTTTCTTCTTTGAGAGGACTTGTGAACTACACATGCGTTACTTTAGTGCCGTGTATTAATATAAATTTGTTCAATCAACGCAAAACAAAAATTTTTTATGAAGAGAAACAAAATGATTATGGTAATCATAGTTATGCTTCATCAAAAAAGAGGTTTTTTTCGTAAAGGCAATATCTAAGGACTCTATATTTAATAGACTAATGCACTTAAATAAGATAGATCGAGATTATATTTTTAGTAGAACCCAAGTTTATAAAGATGCTATTTTTTAAATTATGCTCTAAATATGTAACAAAAGACTCATGATTGCTTGTTTCACTGCGCTAACTTAAATAAAAGCATCGAGTATATAACACCCATCATTTACATTTTACAGTTTTACTTAATAATAAATAAATTGAAATTTATATCTAGTTAACCCATACTATACACCGACCTATAAGTACTACACGTTCAAATTACTTCAAATGTGGCGCTTCGATAGGTACCAATATTACCAATGTCACGTGATTTTCTTCTGCGACGACAGCGACAACATGCATCAGTAATATTCAGTATTCCGTAGTTTAAAGGCCCTCAGTGACGGCAGATGTGTGTACTGTGTAGTCCAGCGTAGCCAAAAGCGGCGCTCTCAGAGAGGGAAATTTAAAATAATTAAAAAAACGCGAAAAAAAGCAGTAAGAAAAAAATATTTTTATGTATTGATAATTTCAAATAAATTAAAAGCAACAAAGTTACTATGCCATAATTAGTTATTTGTAATTATTTATTAGTTTAATAGAATTTTAGTAATCGAGCGGTGCCACTCGCTACCACGTTAAATTTGGGCTTTTTTTTCACTTAAACAGAGTAAAATAGCGTTTAATAAAATTATAAAATAATTAAACTTTAATTTGAAAGTGAAATAACAATGATTATTTTTTAAAAAGTGATTTATATAAGTGATCGGTAATAGTTGTACAGCCTTTCTGCAATACCCCGTGCGCGGCAACGCGTTGTTTTTATAGTCGGCTCTTCATAGTTAGATTCACGCGCGGGCTCACGCCGCGTGTTGCCTCATAATGTTTATATTTTGTATTATCCAAATTAGCTTCACAATGTAAATTACCATTATTCTAAATTTGTATTATTATTTTATTTTATCAAATATATATATTTGGAACGAGTTAATATTTAAATTTTCATTGAGTATATTCTTATTGATATGATTTTAAATATCCGTACATCATCTATTATGTAATTATATAAATTACTAAGTTATATTCTTTACAATTCCTTTGCCTTATGAAAAATTCGATTTTTTTAAATCGAATTTATATCGTGGCTTTGTCGAACGTCATGATATATATAATGCCTTCAAATTATTCATTCAAGTAATATTCTATACAATATATGGTCCTATATAACTATATATATTATAGGATTTTTTAGTAATAATTAATATGTTTTTGATATTCCCGTTGGGCGTATATATAACAATAAGGCGTAAATGTGTAATGTATTAAATTATAAATTGGCAAACTATATATATGTACATTAATAATTTTACATATTATAATTATTTTTGGAGCGTAGCAAAGTTGTGGTCTTAGTTGTGCATGCTGTAATCTCCCTATAG